>CAXITT010000265.1:1001831-1016172 GCA_964033795.1 Lymnaea stagnalis
GATAATCAGAAGGCATGCCGGGATAATCAGAAGGCATGCCGGGATAATCAGAAGGCATGCCGGGATAATCAGAAGGCATGCCGGGATAATCAGAAGGCATGCCGGGATAATCAGAAGGCATGCCGGGATGATCAGAAGGCATGCCGGGATAATCAGAAGGCATGCCGGGATAATCAGAAGGCATGCCGGGATAATCAGAAGGCATGCCGGGATAATCAGAAGGCCTGGGTTTCATACTTTGCCTGTAATATGTAATTGGAGGGCTTGGTGGAATAAGGTGCCTGCACATGTTAGGTAGCTTGGATTTCACCAAGTCCTTAAGTTACCAATCAATGTAACTTGTGTTTCTGTGTAAAGAACTCACTGTATATCACCAGGAGTATTCATGTTTTCATCTCTTTGGAGATAGTCTCGCGGGGAGAATTTTTGTTTTTTCTCCCCTTAAAATAAAGAGCATTCATGTTTTCATTTTCTTTCTTCAATTAAAATTTAATAAATAATTTAAAACATCTGATTGTTTCTATTCTTTTTATTCAAGTTTATCTTTCATGTTACAATATTTTTTTTTTAATTCCCCCTCTATCATCAGTTTCTTGACCACCATCTGTTTTCTTTGCCTTGAATTCTTCAGCACCAACTGGAGCTATTGAGTCTTCCCTCATACTCTTTGCCTTCAATTGTTGATTATAACATCAGATATTCTTTGCCTTGAATTTATCTTCTTTATCTTATATTGATGAGTTGGATCTTGTAGATATTGAGTCTTCCATTGTTGAGCACCATCTGAAAATAAAAACATTTTGTATTATTCCTATCAGCAAAAACGTCTGAATAGCTTTACATTTTGTCCCCCTACAATAACAAGGTTCTAATTAGATTATATAGGCACAAAGAATCTTGTTATTCTAGGCGGACGATTTGTATCTTCTCATTTTCTATACCCAAGGGGGTTTCAATAAATCAAATGTGCATGTATAGAACCAGTCCATCCATCTCTAGCAATTGTTATCAAACTGAAAAATATACTGATCATTTTTTGCTTTGCTTACATAAAACTCCCGCCTTCTCAGCCCGTTAGTGTTTTAATACCTTTGTAATGACAACTGGTTCTATACATTCACCTCTTCACATTCATGATTATCTCTCCTTAACTACGCACACATCCGTCCCAAAAGGATAAATCATTAATTGCCACCTAAAATCTCAAGAGAACAAGTATCTTTAGGTTTAAATATAACAAGGAACTAAGCTGGCCATGTAATGCTAAACAAATGAATCATAAGGTTTTTTCATTACTTTTTAAATTGCTAATACCACATTAAATTTTAGCTTTATATTTATAACATTTAATTAATAAATTTTACTTATTTTCATTCCAAAACTTTGCTATTATCAATTTTAATAAGTTATAAAAACTTAACGTTTAAAAGTGTTCAACAATAATGTGCTACGAAAATTCAGAGACAGTTACAACTCATCCAAGTAAGAAAAAACCATATGCAGTAGCAATTGGTTCCTTTTAATATCAATATCTCTATCATCAATTATGTTACAGCTTTCTGCTTTGTTAAGGACTTGTTAAAGTAAATAACCATAACTTTTTGGCAATTTTCGGCTTTGTTAATCAAGTTCAGGGCCATGCATAAGTTGCGTGCATGATTTTATTTATGTTTATTGAAAACTGTGGCGGGAGGGTGTTTTGATACCTTCATTTTGCCCTCATAATGAAAGAATGAATTTGATAATTAAATTTATTCGGTAAAACACTATCTGGTGGAGAGAATAGGGTGTGGATGACACTATCTTTAAATCCAATGATATCTAAAGAATTACTATTAGACTGCCAATTTTTGGATTCAGACAAAATATAACGACTGATCAGATTTTCACCATCAGATGCCTATTAGAGAAATGTAAGAATATAATATCCAAGTACATCAACTCTGTGTGGACTATAAAATGGCCAATGAACAACTCAATAAGCGGAATTACAGATTCCCTAAGACGAGGAGACTCATTGTTTTTTTATGCTATTTAACCTAACAGAGATATTTATACCATACATATTGACACCCGAACAACAATAACAAGATAATTTTTGAGGGAAACCCAATACCCACAACAAACGGGCACTCTCTACGATCAACCCCTTCAGTATCTTGCATATGCTGATGATATACCATGGTTAGGGAAAAGTAGTGAAGAAATATCAAATAGCCTTTATTGAATTAGAAGACGCATCACTGTAAGCAGGGTTGGAAGTTAACTACCAATAAACAAAAAGCATGATTATGATAAGAGAAGAACAGGTGGAGGAAACCATTAAAATTAGAAAGCACACTTTTGACCAAGTTAATCTATTCCAATACCCAGGATCTTTATTAAATGAAATAAAGAATATCACCCGGAAACGGGTCAAACTTCTTTTGTCATAAAATACTCAAAAGTACAAACATTACAAGAAAAACTATTCATAATGAAACAAGTGAAACATGAACCCTAACAAAAATGGCAGAAAACCTATTAATTAAACACATTGGAGAGAAAACTGCTCCTAAAATTATATGGACCAACAAAGTATGAATATGGATGGACAATATGACAGACCTGTTTACTCTTACAATTTTGAGTCCTATATATTATATATACTGTATGTCCTTTTTTACTATTCAGATAATGTATAACGATTTTGTGAGGATATTGTACGATTTTAAGAGTTGGAGGGTAAACGGGTTTGATATGAACCGACCAGGAATTGTATAGTCTATATCAGGATCCCCAATAGCAGCAGATTTGAAAAAGGGTAGGCTCCTCTAGGCGGGACACTTAGAAAGAATGTCAAATGACAGAGGAGTGAAGAGAGTACTTCGACAAAACCCCAGAGGAAAACGGCTCAATGGCATATATAGGCTATGGATGGATGATGTGGAAAAACATCTACAGTAGCATGGAATCAAAGCATGGAAAAGAAAAGCATTAGTTAGGTCTCAGTGTAAGGAAATAGTGAGGCAATCTGTTGTGCCACAGGGTTGTATGGAAAATAAATTTTATTGTTTTTTATGAGTATACAAAACGTCAAAATCTGTTTCATTTATAATATACTTGGATTGTTATCCCGGTAACATGGTCATATCTTCTAGCATATTATAGTATCTTAACCCACAAACTGTCAAGTGCAATCATGCTGTTGTGTCAAGATTTTTTGTTTTTAATATTACTTTCATTTGAAACCCGAACCTTTAAACAATATGTACATACCTTAAAACAGACCCAGGTGCAGTTTTAATCAAATATAAGTTATTAATATTTATAGAATTGTATTTAACAAAGTTGTTATTGACTTAATACTTCTTTATATAAACTTATTCTTCAATGCTTTCACTATTGTAGTTATATACAAAGTCACTTAAATTTTTATTTTTTTTTAAATGCAAATAAATTAGGCTTTTGTTTTGAAGGGCCAACATCTCAGTCCTAATATTATTTTAACCCCCAAAAATTTGAAAATTCCAACTGGATTCAAAATATAAAATTCTGAAATAGTACACGATTAAAGGAAATTCCTTGCGTTTGAAACAAATCAAACTGATATTAATTTATTGGCGGAAATCTATTAATAGAATTGCTGTAATCCTCCAGGTAGTTTGGTCGGACCAAATGTCAACAATGTTCCGTACTACTATGTTAGCGAAGTGACCCTTAACCTAAATCAAAACTTGTTTGCAACTATATTTGACTAAATATTTTACACAATTTTTATACTGCTATTGCTATATTCAATGATATACATCTTGTGTAATGGGTCTACATTGTGCGCACGGCACATGTAAATGTAACAGGGACTCTAGATACAAGGATTGATCTAACAATATTCTGAAACTCTCTAATAGCTTCCATGTTTTAAGAAATATTTGTCTGATGATCTAAAAATAGAAATGCTATGACGATTTTCAGTCTGAGAAATGACAAATTCTATATCAGTTTAACTTCACTTCCTTCATCACCTTGGTCACCGGCCAGTAGTATGCCGAACTATTACTAATTTCAAAGTCTGATTCATTAGATATCTACAGCAGACCTGTTTACCCCCAAATTCCTAAAATCGTACAATATCATCTCAAAATCGTAAAATACAGTATATTTAATGTATACAATAACTCCTATAGCGTGTTCAGTGGAATCGATCAGATAAGCATAAAATAAAATGTATTAAAATAAGAATGAATTACCCGGTAACAAATTGGGACCCCCCCCACCCCGGCCTTTTTTGTGTGTACGGTACAGTGAGCTTTAAAAAACCAGCAGCCAGCCCCCCCCCCCAAACTTAACAAAATCTGTTGTATATATCCGTATATCCGGTGGCTGCGGCTTCTTCATCGGGGCGTTGCGAAATATTTTTAAAAATTCATTATTTTATCTTTTAAACCAATGGGACAACTTTCGGTCGTGGTGCAAACAGTAACCCACTAAGCAACCGCTGTTTGCAGTTCCAGATGGCGCTCAGTGACCTACATACACTTTATATTTATTTTTATCCAACCCTTATTTTATTGGTGTATTCGCTATTTCGAATTGTACATGTTTAGAATCCGAAACAGGGAACATAGGCGCAGGGAAACGAAAATTTTAGAACCCCTGGCGTAGCCCACCGAATTATATGTAACACGTGGCCTTACCATTCGGTGGACTAAACATTACTGTAATTTCTCTACTACTGAGTTTAGGTGTAGCTAGCGAGTTCATTTGTGAAAATACATCTTGACAACATCACAACGGTAATTCCTACGAAACATTGGCTGGTATTTTACAGCATTGGAGATCTAAATGGGCCATTTTAGGACTTTCAGAGTTTCGGGATGAATAGTGTAGTATTTTTAAATACCGCATGTACTTTCTGCAGAGCAACATCCCCCCCCCTCCCAACTGACATTACGAAAATGTGGATGGCGGTATTGAATCTATAGATTTAAATATTCAGAACCGGGCCATACACACCATCTCCTAAATCCACACCAATCATTTTGTCTCTGATTGCTACTGAAAAGTCCGACTTGCAGAATGTGCAGTGCGCGTATGATGGACCCTTCTATGAAGACCGCAACACAGTAAATTGTGTCTTATATTCAAGCAAGAATATAAACTTTCTTTATCTTTTGTTGAAGCTGATGTTTATTGGTAGAAGTTTCTTCTTCATCATCGGTTTCGCCTGCCTTTCTTTGTGCCGAGGCCATATCGTAAAATACTCACTAAGTAAACTAAACTAGGGGACCGAAAATAAAAAGCATAGCTGATTCCATTAATGGTAACATTAAAATCAGGCAACGTGCACACCAGTCAATGTAGCCAAATTCGAACGCCAAAGCTGTTTGGACAATGGGACATTCATGTATAAGATACCTGGTACGCAAAATAAACAAAAAGTTTTTTTAAATTATAATAACCCACCCCCCCAACCTTGTCAACGTAAAACAAAGGGCCATCTAACAGGGGTGGACTGGGCCGATAAAAATAAAAGTCATGAAGATAGAGCCGCTTGAACTCCCCAGTCCACCCCTGCCATCTAACTATTACGTAAAACAAAGGGCCATCTAACTATCACGTATTATGTAGGCGCTGAGGATGCATACGCACCATTTATGCATACAATAATTATCCTGTCTCTTATAGAGTCAACCGTCATCTGAAAATCTGTGAATTCTAATTAGGCCTTTTATTATTATTATTAAGGCTATAAAAAATATTACAACATTTCGCAGTAAGCATATAGGCCAACTCATATAAGCTACTTATGCTTTGTGTTTTTCATAAAGAGATCCCTGTAGTTGTAAAATTGAACATGACATAGTTTTAACACGCTGTAGTCAGTAATTCGTCTTTCCGTTCTGGTGAAGAAAGCTATTTCCACCGGGCAGAACCACCCCCCACATTACTGGGGAAAAAAATTGAGCTGCCGTCTTAAAAAAAGGGGGTGGGATGGGGGTAGTATTAGTAGTGATACCAACATGACGTATTACGATCGCTGAGGGTGAAGAGCTGCTTTGCAAGTTCTACAGATATTTTTTTTTAAATGTCGCTGACTAGCTCTTATAAAACATGCCCACATCCAACGTTCCAGTGCAGAACAGTGGGATCTTGTATTTTAGTGTAAGAACCATCGCGTCTCTAGTTTTCTCTATTTTCACAATTGCTGCAGTTCAAGGGAACAAAACTACGTCACACGCTGGGTAGCAGTCAAAGGGGATGGCAGTGAATAGTATAAATATTACCGGTGACACAGCTATTAGTTCAGTGTGACAATCGTCACCATAAATACGTACTTTGCGGTGATATTTCTATAACCTTTGACACTCCGACCAACCCCCCCCCACCTCCCCTCTCAGAGCGCACATAATATAATGAAGGATGGTCCCAACTTTTAAAAAAATTACAACCAATCGTTTTTCTCGTTCCATTCACCAGTAGATTTTTTATTGGAAAAGGCTAAAACTTCAACAAACGAATTTTAATGGGAAAAAAAAAAATTTTTTCACCGGCTCTCTGAAAATCGTAGTTTTGGCGGGTCGCGGCGTACAATCGTAAAAGACATCTCAAAATCGTAAGAGTAAACAGGTCTGCTACAGTCATAGGATCATCAATGATGATTCCCTTTGCATCAACTACAAAAGATGCTCATTCAATCTTTTTATCAGCCCAGCTTAGAAAGCCAAATCGAACATTTTACTCTCACAAAATTACCAAAGAAAGAATACCTAATGCGATCAGTTAATGTTATTCTATTAAATTATTAACTATGCAATATGAAGCTAAGAAAGGAAAATTTATGTTAAAATTAATATGTCAAATTCCTTTAAATTATTATAATATTCACATTTATCTGTGGTCATACCCATACAAGTGATAAAGACAAAAATGCTGCTTTCTCTAAATATGAGTGGATCAAGAACATGTGGACACATAGGCATTAGCTGGCTATATATCCTTTAATGAAAATATACTTGCACTGCCATATAATATGAACACCAAATTTTAGTAGAATTTTTAACCACTATTTCTCCTATCATAAGCAGTAACATAAGGTGGTAACCAAACTTTCCAAATCTTGTGCGGAGTTACTTATCTGCCCTTTGGAGCCTCCCAAGATGGCAGATAGGGGAAGACCACAATCAGAACCTACTGCCTTGGAGTAGGTATTAACTTAAAAACAGAAATATTTGCCAACAACAGGGTATACTTCATGTGTTAAAAAATATTAAAAAGTAAAAACAAACAAAGAAAACTATACATACAACTGTAATAAGACCAGTAGTAATATACGCCAGTGAAAATTTGGACACAAGCGAGAGAAAAATTCTCCAAAAAAATATATACAGGCTACAAAGGATCAATATGGATACCACGCTAGAAGAACAAATAAAAAAGTGCGGACACCAAGAGGAAAACAGCTCAAAGGCAGACCTAGGCTTAGATGAAGAGACCATGTAGAAACAGATCTACAGCAGCTGGGACTCCAAGCATGGAAAAATAAAGGCATCAGTTCTGAGTGGAATGACATTTAAGAATGGCCAAAGTTACACGGATTGTGGATGGGCCAAGAACATAAAAATGAAGACTGTTGCATTGTTAGATAATAATACTAGCAGGCATGGTGACCATGGTGACAGTCCGTGAATTTATTTTCTTTATCATGACTATGAATATTAATTCATTTTTTTGTTTTATTGTATTAAATAAAATAATAAATAACTATTGTTTGTTGTATATTTAATTTATTTGGATCATATTAAACTATACATTTTTAATTGAGTCATGTCCCTTTGCTACGACGAGCCCAAGTTTTCATTAAAGTAGTTTAGTTGGTGGACTATTTGCTAGACCCAGGTATATCACATATCACACTCATTCATTTCACAGTAAAAGTTCACATACCTTATCTTGTCAAAAAGTTGACATGGAAGATCATTGGAGCATGTCGAGTTGATTTGTGGTTTCTCTTGACCATTCATTTTGTGATTTCTCTTGACCATTCCTCTTGTAATTTCTCTTGACCATTCCTCTTGTAATTTCTCTTGACCATTCCTCTTGTAATTTCTCTTGACCATTCATTCCTGTTGAAGAATGATTACAGCTCATGCAGAATGAATGCTAAATAAAATTTAGCATGTGTATTAGTATCATTTCAAACACCTTTACACATCAAACATTACTTGAGGAAACACACCAGCACAATGGTTCTCAAACTTATTCAAAAGAATCTAAACTTTTCTTTTTACCAGGAGGGATGTTATTAAGACATTCTACAATGTCAACCCCCACCTCTTGCAGCAGTTCTTCACAACCATTTTTGCCCCACTCCCTACCTGAACACCCAAAAAAGGTTTCATATCAACACCTCCCTTATTCCCTTATAAAAAAAGATAAGTGTGTGACCTTGAAAAAGTGTCACATCTAACATTACATGTTCCCTCCCCCCTTCCCCCAAACCACATTTCCAAACCCTGATCATAATAACAGTAAACAAGGTTTGTTTACATTTTTCATTCATACTCTACTCATACCATGATAACTTCTTCTTAGCATAATTATTAGCCCCAACATTAGCTGTATGCATGTTACAGTAGTATAAAGTTCTAGTATTATAAAATTCTTTAATAGTTATAAAAAAATAAAACGCATTATTTATTTTAACTTAAACTATTTTGTATTTATAAAACTATTTTTGTTATATTATTACGTTTCAGTTAGCCCAATGTCAAATGAAAACAATTCTGTGTCCAAGGCTTTTATTTTGTCAACTATCAGGTATGATTCCTTTTCAATGATAAGTTGAAGTCAAAGTAATTGAGGCAGATTGTTTTCTATTTTAAAATATTTTAAAAGTAATTGAGGCAGATTGTTTTCTATTTTAAAATATTTTAAAAGTAATTGAGGCAGATTGTTTTCTATTTTAAAATATTTTAAAAGTAATTGAGGCAGATTGTTTTCTATTTTAAAATATTTTAAAAGTAATTGAGGCAGATTGTTTTCTATTTTAAAATATTTTAAAAGTAATTGAGGCAGATTGTTTTCTATTTTAAAATATTTTAAAAGTAATTGAGGCAGATTGTTTTCTATTTTAAAATATTTTTATTTAGATTGTAAATTTTGCATATGAGCTAAACTAATAAAAATAATATTTTAAAAAAAAATATTTTGTCAGCATCCAATGATTATGATGACAATGACTGTGGGGCTCTCAGTGGATTTCTGCATTGAGACCAGAGGTACATAGCATACTGCTTACTGATGAGTGTTAAAACAGAGAGATATAAGGAGATTTCAAAAGCATATAGACTTTCAAACTCAAATTTACTGCAAAATTTGTTGCATATATGTTCCTCGATTGATATTGTCCACAAAAAGCCATAACTTTTTTTATTAATGAGTCTCTTCCTTTGAAAATATGTTGTAGTATTGAATATGTTCTAATAAAATATAAAATATCAATATTATTGCTTTAATTGGAAATAATGTGATGTTATGTTTTTGTCAAATCAAAAATATTTTGATTTGCCTAAACAGTTAAACATAATAATAAATCAATTTTCGCAAGTATATTTTGAACAATCCCATATCAATTTAAGAGCATACAATTACCTTTCAAATTATATATATATTTGTACGTAGATACAAAATTACAGCCAAGAGACACTTTGAATAGTAAGTTGTATTCAAGGTCATAAAAAAAAATACAAAATGTGCTGTCTTTTTGAGAGTTAATAGCTGCAGTAAATTAAATTTTAGAACACACTCGAATGGATTGACAATTTCTCATGTGCTGTGTTGAGTGCCATGCTTTATACATTTTTGCTTTTCATTCACTTGCACTGTAACAAATGTTTAACATGGTGCTGACACCAAAGATGTCAGACCTAAGGCAACATCATAAATTTTCATTTGAAATGGAATGAGACCTGCATTAAAAACTTAAACTATGTTCCTTACTTGGGAAAAAAAATAATATAATTCTCTTCAAACTCAAAATGGGGCTGGAATGGTTTAATCTAATTTTTCAAGTTAGAAAAGAAAGGTGATTTTAAAAATGAATATCTGTTGGGCTATTCAAGAATTTTCTTTAGATGGAAGACACAGATTCGTTTTTTTTTTTAAATTTTTATGATTAAAGCAGTTATTCATTTAAAATTTGATTAATTGTTCAAATTTATGTTACAATGTACCAGTAGATGTCATTGTGTAGTTATCTTCCATAGAGGCGTGATGAAATATTCCCCAAAATATATACGGGCAAACAAAGAATCAATATGGATACCACGCTAGAAGAACAAATAAAAAAGTGCGGACACCAAGAGGAAAACAGCTCAAAGGCAGACCTAGGCTTAGATGAAGAGACCACGTAGAAACAGATCTACAGCAGCTGCGACTCCAAGCATGGAAAAATAAAGGCATCAGTTCTGAGTGGAATGACATTTAAGGATGGCCAAAGTTACGCAGATTGTGGATGGGCCAAGTCCATGAAAATGAAGACTCTTGCATTGTTAGATAATAATACTAGCAGGCTACGGTGACCATGGTGACAGTCTGTGAATGTTTGAAAATGCAGTCAACTTCAGATTCCAATTAAAAGGTTATCATCTGAATACCCTTATTTTTGTACCATGACTATGAAATTTAATTCATTTTTATATTTAACAACATTTTAAATAACAATTGATTTTTTTATATTTCATAACATTTAAATAACAATGACTACTGCTTGTTTCACATTTAATAAAATTTCAAGTAACGAAAGTATTGCCTGTTTTATTTCTTTTGTTCAAAATAACCTACACATTTTAAATGAAGTTATGTCCCTTTGCTGCAAGTTGCTGCAAGTTGCTGCAAGATTTCGTTAACCCTTTAGTCCCGGGATCCCGGTTTATTGGTCTGTGCCTTAAAAATGCACACTCCGCCACACCCATATTTCGGTCTCCCATCCCTTACCCTAGATCAGGGGTGGGCAAACTGACATTATGCGGCCCTCGAAGGCATTTAGAAATTTTTTAAAATTACTTTGTTTTTAAGTTAATTTTGTTGAATTTCTCAGAATTTCATGTACCATTACAATTGTTTTAACATTTTTTATCAAATTTCTTTCTAATTTTCTATTTTTTAAAACATTCTTTGACTTTTGTCACATAATGCTAAAATGCAAACTTACCGATTTTAATAGAGAAATTTTTTTCAACATGTAAAAATTGGACATATTATAAATGACCCCCCCCCCCAAAGCTTTCCATTTGTCAATGTGGCCCTCTGCGCAAAAAATTGCCCACCCCTGCCCTAGATCAACAGTCCGTATATAAAATGTGTTGTTCAGGGTTTATCCAGTGACTTGCAAAAGGTCACAGTAATGGCCGCAACCATGAATGAGTTGTTTCAGTTATGCTTTAGTAATGTTTTTTGATCTATAGAGATGACGAAAATACAAAAATTGCTATTTTAATTTACTCAAACCAGAGCAGGTTTATATTGATGCAAATGATTCAAAGGATTGCATTAAAGGAAATTGACAATGATAGTGACAATCGATTGACTTCAACCTCTAGTGCTATCAATGTGTTAACTTCTAGTGCTATCAATGTGCGCTTTGGGAACAAAAACAACACAAGATCTACCCCCAGTTCTGGCTTTTATGAAAATTCAGGGTCTTACTAATGAACTTTTACTAAGTTATTTTACATCATTTCTAAGACAATGTTCTCCTTGTGATAAATGTTTTAATACTTAAGGACAAATTTAGATTGAAATAAATAAAATTTGCTTGTGTTTAAGTGTGTGGAATTTTCCGCCAGGAGCCCAGGGGCATGGGTATTTTAGGATCAGGAGCCAAATGTTCAAAGGGTTAAAGTAAGTTAGGGAGTGGGTGGTTAGGCTAAAGGTAGTTTAAAAACTATTTTGCTGAATAAATTTTAGCATTTACTATACACCGAGAACAATGCCACCGAGAACAGGTGGCAAAACATATCACACTCATTCATTTCATAGTCAGAGTTCACATACCTTATCTTGTCCAAAGTTGACATTTACTGGATTGACTTCTATGAGATGGAAGATCATTGGAACATGTCCTGTTGAGGTGTGGTTTCTCTTGACCATTCATTCCTGTTGAAGAATGATTAGAGCTCATGAAGAATTAATGCGTAATAAAGTTAACGTGTATTATTAGTATCATTTTAAACACCTTTAATCCAATCCAAGTTTACTTCACACATAATACATTAGCAGTGTTCTCAACCCTATTCAAATGAAGCTAAACTTTTTTTCAACCAGGAGGGGTGTAAGTTTTAACAAATGATTATACAAATAGATTAAGACTAAGACATTCCAAAAATGTCCACACCCACGAATTACGGTTTTATTACCCCAAATACCCCAGTTCTTCACAACCATTTATTACCCCAAATACCCCAGTTCTTCACAACCATTTATTACCCCAAATACCCCAGTTCTTCACAACCATTTATTACCCCAAATACCCCAGTTCTTCACAACCATTTATTACCCCAAATACCCCAGTTCTTCACAACCATTTATTACCCCAAATACCCCAGTTCTTCACAACCATTTATTACCCCAAATACCCCAGTTCTTCACAACCATTTATTACCCCAAATACCCCAGTTCTTCACAACCATTTATTACCCCAAATACCCCAGTTCTTCACAACCATTTATTACCCCAAATACCCCAGTTCTTCACAACCATTTATTACCCCAAATACCCCAGTTCTTCACAACCATTTATTACCCCAAATACCCCAGTTCTTCACAACCATTTATTACCCCAAATACCCCAGTTCTTCACAACCATTTATTACCCCAAATACCCCAGTTCTTCACAACCATTTATTACCCCAAATACCCCAGTTCTTCACAACCATTTATTACCCCAAATACCCCAGTTCTTCACAACCATTTATTACCCCAAATACCCCAGTTCTTCACAACCATTTATTACCCCAAATACCCCAGTTCTTCACAACCATTTATTACCCCAAATACCCCAGTTCTTCACAACCATTTATTACCCCAAATACCCCAGTTCTTCACAACCATTTATTACCCCAAATACCCCAGTTCTTCACAACCATTTATTACCCCAAATACCCCAGTTCTTCACAACCATCCATTACCCCAAATACCCCAGTTCTTCACAACCATCCATTACCCCAAATACCCCAGTTCTTCACAACCATTTATTACCCCAAATACCCCAGTTCTTCACAACCATTTATTACCCCAAATACCCAGTTCTTCACAACCATTTTTGCCTCACTCTCCACCAAAACACACAAAAAAAAAAGGTTTCATATCACCACCTCCCTTATTCCCTTATAGAAAAGGGCATATATAAGAATTTCAAATTAGAGGCATGCTAAGGTCTTGGTAAAGTAGTGACCGTGATGGTAAGGTCTCAGTAAAGAAGTTACATTACATAGAAAAGTGTCACATGCTAAGGTCTCAGTAAAAATTAACCAAGAAAAGTTTCTCATCTACATTGGCCAAACCCTTATTACTTAATGTCACTCAATAATCTACGGTCGGTCCACCCAAACTTAAGAACCACTGATTTACAGTATGTGTACGTCACTCCAGGGGGATGGTGGCTGTAGTTTAGGGGACACTAGGACCACCAATGGGGGGGGGGGGCGCATTGGGCATTTTAGTGGGAAGGTGTTGCTTCTTTTAATTACAATAATGTGTAAAAATTAGTTTAGGACTATTCTATGCTTTTGATTGGCAGTGAAAAAGGAGAGTCCATGAAAGATATAAGAAGAGAAAACCTGTTTGATCTATCTTTCAAACATATTTTACTATAAATTTAGGTAAGAACTATGCGTTGACAACACTAAGACCTGAATTTTTAATTTTTTTTTTGTTACAAATGATCCACAGACTAACAAGCTTGATTGGCTAGTTTTGGTTAAAAAAAGCCTGCATCACATAATGTAAATTGCATTGTTGATTGATAAATCTGAAAATTTATTAAGAATAAGTTAAGTGTTCATCCTACCAGCTCTCAGTGAGCTTCTCCCTTCATAGACACAAAGCTAATATGGAGCTATCATAATGGGTGATATTTCAAGAGGATGAATTGACTTTCAAGAAAATGAACCTCCTCTTATCGCTAGCTTATTTTTTGACGTGTGAAATGATGTTTATGAAAGCAACAAAAATTTATATTTCATATTGTAGAGTAGTTCTGTCAATTAAGAAAAATGACACTAAAAAGCACACTATTGAAAATAATAGATCACCATCAATGACTGGCTTTGAACTGTTCTTTGTAGTGCCAACCTCATGCC
>CAXITT010000266.1:0-113021 GCA_964033795.1 Lymnaea stagnalis
TCCTTACATTAATGTTTCTGTCCTTACATTAATGTTTCTGTCCTTACATTAATGTTTCTGTCCTTACATCAATGTTTCTGTCCTTACATTAATGTTTCTGTCCTTAAATTAATGTTTCTGTCCTTACATCAATGTTTCTGTCCTTACATTAATGTTTCTGTCCTTACGTTAATGTTTCTGTCCTTACATCAAAGTTTCTGTCCTTACATTAATTTTTCTGTCCTTACATTAATGTTTCTGTCCTTACATCAAATTTTCTGTCCTTACATCAATATTTTTGTCCTTACATTAATGTTTCTGTCCTTACATCAAAGTTTATGTCCTTACATCAAAGTTTCTGTCCTTACATCAAAGTTTCTGTCCTTACATCAATGTTTCTGGCCATACATCAAAGTTTCTGTCCTTACATAAAAGTTTCGTTCCTTACATCAAAGTTTCTGTCCTTACATCAATGTTTCTGTCCTTACATCAATGTTTCTGTCCCTACATCAAAGTTTCTGTCCTTACATAAAAGTTTCTGTCCTTACATCAAAGTTTCTGTCCTTACATCAAAGTCTCTGTCCTTACATCAAAGTCTCTGTCCTTACATCAAAGTTTCTGTCCTTACATTAAGGTTTCTGTCCTTACATTAATGTTTCTGTCCTTACATTAATGTTTCTGTCCTTACATTAATGTTTCTGTCCTTACATTAATGTTTCTGTCCTTACATTAATGTTTCTGTCCTTACATTAATGTTTCTGTCCTTACATTAATGTTTCTGTCCTTACATTAATGTTTCTGTCCTTACATTAATGTTTCTGTCCTTACATTAATGTTTCTGTCCTTACATTAATGTTTCTGTCCTTACATTAATGTTTCTGTCCTTACATTAATGTTTCTGTCCTTACATTAATGTTTCTGTCCTTACATTAATGTTTCTGTCCTTACATTAATGTTTCTGTCCTTACATTAATGTTTCTGTCCTTACATTAATGTTTCTGTCCTTACATTAATGTTTCTGTCCTTACATTAATGTTTCTGTCCTTACATTAATGTTTCTGTCCTTACATTAATGTTTCTGTCCTTACATTAATGTTTCTGTCCTTACATTAATGTTTCTGTCCTTACATTAATGTTTCTGTCCTTACATTAATGTTTCTGTCCTTACATTAATGTTTCTGTCCTTACATTAATGTTTCTGTCCTTACATTAATGTTTCTGTCCTTACATTAATGTTTCTGTCCTTACATTAATGTTTCTGTCCTTACATTAATGTTTCTGTCCTTACATTAATGTTTCTGTCCTTACATTAATGTTTCTGTCCTTACATTAATGTTTCTGTCCTTACATTAATGTTTCTGTCCTTACATTAATGTTTCTGTCCTTACATTAATGTTTCTGTCCTTACATTAATGTTTCTGTCCTTACATTAATGTTTCTGTCCTTACATTAATGTTTCTGTCCTTACATTAATGTTTCTGTCCTTACATTAATGTTTCTGTCCTTACATTAATGTTTCTGTCCTTACATTAATGTTTCTGTCCTTACATTAATGTTTCTGTCCTTACATTAATGTTTCTGTCCTTACATTAAAGTTTCTGTCCCTACATCAAAGTTTCTGTCCTTACATCAAAGTTTCTGTCCTTACATCAAAGTTTCTGTCCTTTCATCAATGTTTCTGTCCTTACATCAATGTTTCTGTGCTTACATTAATGTTTCTGTCCTTATATTAATGTTTCTGTCCTTACATTAATGTTTCTGTCCTTACATTAATGTTTCTGTCCTTACATTAATGTTTCTGTCCTTACATTAATGTTTCTGTCCTTACATTAATGTTTCTGTCCTTACATCAATGTTTCTGTCCTTACATTAATGTTTCTGTTCTTAAATTAATGTTTCTGTCCTTACATCAATGTTTCTGTTCTTACATTAATGTTTCTGTCCTTACATTAATGTTTCTGTCCTTACATCAAAGTTTATGTCCTTACATCAATGTTTCTGTCCTTACATTAATTTTTCTGTCCTTACATTAATGTTTCTGTCCTTACATCAAAGTTTCTGTCCTTACATCAATATTTTTGTCCTTACATTAATGTTTCTGTCCTTACATTAAAGTTTATGTCCTTACATCAAAGTTTCTGTCCTTACATCAAAGTTTCTGTCCTTACATCAATTTTTCTGGCCATACATCAAAGTTTCTGTCCTTACATCAAAGTTTCGTTCCTTACATCAAAGTTTCTGTCCTTACATCAATGTTTCTGTCCTTACATCAATGTTTCTGCCCCTACATCAAAGTTTCTGTCCTTACATAAAAGTTTCTGTCCTTACATCAAAGTTTCTGTCCTTACATTAAAGTTTCTGTCCTTACATCAAAGTCTCTGTCCTTACATTAAAGTTTCTGTCCTTACATTAATGTTTCTTTCCCTACATCAAAGTTTATGTCCTTACATCAAAGTTTCTGTCCTTACATCAAAGTTTCTGTCCTTACATCAAAGTTTCTGTCCTTACATCAAAGTTTCTGTCCTTACATCAAAGTTTCTGTCCTTACATCAATGTTTCTGTCCTTACATCAAAGTTTCTGTCCTTACATCAAAGTTTCTGTCCTTACATCAAAGTTTCTGTCCTTACATCAAAGTTTCTGTCCTTACATCAAAGTTTCTGTCCTTACATCAAAGTTTCTGTCCTTATATCAAAGTTTTTGTCCTTACATCAATGTTTCTGTCCTTACATTAAAGTTTCTGTCATTACATTAATGTTTCTGTCCTTACATCAATGTTTCTGTCCCTACATCAAAGTTTCTGTCCTTACATCAAAGTTTCTGTCCTTACATCAAAGTTTCTGTCCTTACATCAAAGTTTCTGTCCTTACATCAATGTTTCTGTCCTTACATTAATTTTTCTGTCCTTACATTAATGTTTCTGTCCTTACATTAATGTTTCTGTCCCTACATCAAAGTTTCTGTCCTTACATCAAAGTTTCTGTTCTTACATCAAAGTTTCTGTCCTTACATCAAAGTTTCTGTCCTTACATCAAAGTTTCTGTCCTTACATCAAAGTTTCTGTCCTTACATCAATGTTTCTGTCCCTACATCAAAGTTTCTTTCCTTACATCAAAGTTTCTGTCCTTACATCAAAGTTTCTGTCCTTACATTAATGTTTCTGTCCTTACATCAAAGTTTCTGTCTTACATCAAAGTTTCTGTCCTTACATTAATGTTTCTGTCCTTACATTAATGTTTCTTTCCTTACATTAATGTTTCTGTCACTACATCAAAGTTTCTGTCCTTACATCAAAGTTTCTGTCCTTACATCAAAGTTTCTGTCCTTACATTAATATTTTTGTCCTTACATCAAAGTTTCTGTCCTTACATCAAAGTTTCTGTCCTTACATTAATATTTCTGTCCTTACATCAAAGTTTCTGTCCTTACATCAAAGTTTCTGTCCTTACATTAATATTTCTGTCCTTACATCAAAGTTTCTGTCCTTACATCAAAGTTTCTGTCCTTACATCAAAGTTTCTGTCCTTACATCAAAGTTTCTGTCCTTACATCAAAGTTTCTGTCCTTACATCAAAGTTTCTGTCCTTACATCAAAGTTTTTGTCCTTACATCAATGTTTCTGTCCTTACATTAATGTTTCTGTCCTTACATTAATGTTTCTGTCCTTACATCAAAGTTTCTGTCCTTACATCAAAGTTTCTGTCCTTACATCAAAGTTTCTGTCCTTACATCAAAGTTTCTGTCCTTACATCAAAGTTTCTGTCCTTACATCAATGTTTCTGTCCTTACATCAAAGTTTCTGTCCTTACATCAAAGTTTCTGTCCTTACATCAAAGTTTCTGTCCTTACATCAAAGTTTCTGTCCTTACATCAATGTTTCTGTCCCTACATCAAAGTTTCTTTCCTTACATCAAAGTTTCTGTCCTTACATCAAAGTTTCTGTCCTTACATTAATGTTTCTGTCCTTACATCAAAGTTTCTGTCTTACATCAAAGTTTCTGTCCTTACATTAATGTTTCTGTCCTTACATTAATCTTTCTTTCCTTACATTAATGTTTCTGTCCCTACATCAAAGTTTCTGTCCTTACATCAAAGTTTCTGTCCTTACATCAAAGTTTCTGTCCTTTCATCAAAGTTTCTGTCCTTACATCAATGTTTCTGTCCTTACATCAAAGTTTCTGTCCTTACATCAAAGTTTCTGTCCTTACATCAAAGTTTCTGTCCTTACATCAAAGTTTCTGTCCTTACATCAAAGTTTCTGTCCTTACATCAAAGTTTCTGTCCTTACATCAAAGTTTCTGTCCTTACATCAAAGTTTCTGTCCTTACATCAAAGTTTCTGTCCTTACATCAATGTTTCTGTCCTTACATCAAAGTTTCTGTCCTTACATTATTGTTTCTCTATTTTCATATCAATATTTTGTTTTGACGTACTTCCTACAGATATCTATTTATTTTTAAACTTCCCTTAACTCTACTTGAACAAATATCTCTGTTTCTATTGAAGTGTTTAGCTTGTCTTTCCCTTGTGTCCAGTGTGTGGTTTCAAAAGATGGGGACCAAACTGTACTGGTTTCTGTACAAATTGCATCAACGATTGTGAGGAGCATACAGGGGCGTGTACGTCTTGTCAACGTGGCTATAAGAACGCTGCTGCCGGATGTGGCAAAGGTAAGCCACTGGTGGATATATTTAGTTTACACCCGTATGAAGTAGAGTACGCCCTGATGACGTATTTGGTGTAAACCTGGGTGAAGTATTTAGTATACACTCGGATGAAGTATTTGTATACACCTGGATGAAGTATTTGTATACACCTGGATGAAATATAAGGATACATTTCGTGGAGAAAAACAACAACACAACAAGTGTGAGCCTACAGGATTTATTTAGTAAACTGCTGGTGGCAAATAATTTAGGAGCTACAGAAACTTTTTACTATATACCTTAGAGTCTAGTTAACGAAATCTGATTATCTCTCGCCTAATCAAAGTAGAGAAGTGAATGTGGGTCATAATCTGGTGAGGCATTTTGTTTTCGTTTTTGTTTCTTTGTTTTTTTTTTAAAAACTTTTTACCACGAAAGTAAACGAACTGTATTCAGAGATTTTTTGATGATACAAAATTTATAAATAATAATCGATTTTAAAAAAATCATTGCTGCGAAGAATACGTGTCTTACGGAGACCACGTCAGATAGCAGTGTCATTGAGAAAAAAAAACGTTATTAAAAACTCTATAATTTTTAAACAAAAGTTGAAGACTCTGTCATAAATTAAATGCATGCATTATCCAGAAGTACGACAATATTTTGCCATAAATAATTTTACCAAAATGTGGATCATTTGTTGTTGTTGTAAAAATTTTGAAATGCAAAATTTTGGAGGCAGTGGGGGGGGGGGGTTTACAGGAGTTTGGAAACTATTGCCAAACTTGAAATAGTCACTCTGATCCCACATCACTACGTCATTCATTTTGTATAGTTAAGGTGTATTCTTTAAAAACTAGAGCTCTTGAATTGCACTAAGTAGCAAAGCAGCGTCTACCTTCATACATTGCTCTTTGTCTCCAACAGTTTGTGATGCCAACGAGTACGGCTTCGACTGTGGCGGCTCGTGTCTAGAAAAATGTGGTGTGGACTGTATTGAACGGGAGTTTGGAGAATGCCCAAGTGGGTGTCACAGGAAACATTTCCTTATCATACGTTTATATACCCCTTAACAAGCGCAGGTGCCTCTTGCTTAAAGGTTTTTTAAAAGAAAAATGCTACACATTTGTCACCTTCCAATATATTTAATGTTAAGCTTTCTGTCTTACCGTCCCCCGAATTCCCTAAGTGCGACGCAAACATCTGTGATAGCAGCTGGTGAGTTTCCGCTCATGAAAGGCAAACGTGGTCCACAATCAACTACCGTATAGGACCGTCCTGAACACCCACAAGTATAATAGACGCTTAGTTTTATGCTGCCGAGAGTTTAGGATGATTCCGCCCTCCTTATTCAATTTAGTCAGAGTTGCTGCCGCTTTTGCGATCCCGGTTTCGTCAACGGAGAGTGAGCTAGAGTTATTGGTGGGAGGGAAGCCCCGAATATTGACGGCATTCCTTCCTAAGTCCTAAAAATGGAAAGCTCATACTACCTCAGCCCGTACATGAGCTCATCTTTCTGCGCTGAGAAACAGGATAAATTTCCAGAACACTACAGAAGAAACATCATATATATATATAAATGCAGTCAGGAATAAGCATATATTGAAAGACTATGCGTATATTCTTATCCATAAATATATGTATTAAGATTAATTCAATCATGAATCTCAAAAAATATGTCAAGGGTGAGATGAAAGACAAAATCCCTTTACCAGTCATACAATTTAAAGGATAAAGAAATATTTCCAATGTTAGACAGAGTCTGGTCACTAGATGCTATACATGTTCTGAGCTGGGTTATGATCAAGTTGAATAGTAGGTTCAAGTATGAAACTCTCAAGACAATTTTTTTTACACACATTATCCGTAGGCTTGGCGTTGTAGTCCCACACGGCCATAGATTAGGACGGGTATTTCTGGAATAAGTTAACTTCAATTAATATGGAACTGAAGAACGACACATATGTTAGCATCAACGTAAACAAGATGGCTAACGATAAAAAAGCTATGTATTTCAATTGTCGAATAAATCCATTTTAAAAATAATAATCCATGCATGTGTATTAAATGCCTACCGTCTTGTTCAGACAACCTGGTTCATCTTCTAGTGTTACTCGCAGTACTTCCCGTCTGTGTGCTGATGGTTGCACTTTGGTAAGTAACTCCTACTTGTGTACAGAGTGTCGGATTTGTTTGTAATTAAACTTTTTTTTTTAGTCGTATCAAATTTCTGGTAAACGATTTCAGTATCTATAACTTGCTTTGTAAGTAGGGGCTTTGAGTGTAATTGAAATGGTTTACTGATTCTGAAAAGTAGGCGGTTTAAATTGGTTTTGAAAAGAAATTGAAGTGAAATAGTAAATTTAAAGGTATATTTCTTTCGCATCATCTTATACATTTTTGTACACATTTATTATTAACACATTTTTGTACACTTTTTTGTATACATTTTTATGCACATTTTTAAACCATTCCAGGTCGCAATGTTCTAGAAGTTCAAGAAACGCCCATTTTTTGTAAGACATTTACCCTTATGTTCGTAGTCCAGCTACTTAACTGTTGATTATTTCACAAGTATGTAATGTCAGTTTTTGTTATGTTCTTTTAAGGAAACGGCCCAAGTAAGTTGACAAATCACACAGCTCCTAATAAAGATAATTTCTAACAAATAATGTTATTTTGACCCTGCCCACCACCCAAACCCACACACACAAACCCACACACCCAAACCCAAACCCACACACCCAAACCCAAACCCACACACACAAACCCACACACCCAAACCCACACACATATTTTAATGAAATCTTTCCTTTTCGTCCACACAGAAATGAAGGACGTTTAGGAAAGAATAGTTTAGAAGACACACTCAAGTGAGTTAACTTTTTATGCATTACATTTAATGAAGAACTTCCATATAAAAATCAAGCTAAACTTACCACTGTTCTATTTGCTAATTTCATCTCCAGTGACCAAGATGATTATGAAACTTATCTAGAAGACACGTCCACACCGAGGTAAAATTGAAATTTGATTTGTTTTATTCTAGCTAACACTTTGCTGAGTTACCATTGCGCAGAGGTTCCCAAACCTTTTTGAGCCAAAACGCTATTGCTGCATATTCAGTTTTTCATATTTTGTCTATGTCAAAATCTAACATGAGCACTTCAAAATGACGTAAATACAGATATTAACCCCCCCCCCCTTTATTGGTAAAAGTGATTCATTTTTAAAGTTACAATATAGAAGAAATACTTCGATGACTTGAATTAATCACATACAAATTTCTTTGATAAAGACCTCTTCAACTGACTGATCAGTATGATCAGCGAAACCGATTTCTATTCTTAATAAAAGTGCCGATCAGTTCAAACGACTGTAAAGGCATACACGAAAGGGAATACCCAACTGAATTTCTGATTTGCACCAAAGTCAACAAGATGTCAGTAATATTGCGTTACGAATTGGGGAACACCTCTAGCCAAGCTTATGTCTGACCATTTATTTACCAGAATGTCAGAACTTTTTAAAATGATGAATGCATATAGGTTACCCCGTTTATTATATTCTTATGAAAGAGTCGTCATTAAATAAATAGATTTAATTCACTTGTAAGAGAGAGAACGTCGCTGTCAAAGAACAATTCAACATTTCAACAGTTATACAAGCTGCATTGGTGTTTTATGAACTGATTTATAGGAGCTGTTAATTTGTTTAACATTTTAATTTAGATCATTTTTTTCTGTTCTCACCTCCCCCCCCCCCCCCCCAATCCACACACATACGCAAACGATTTTGTTTGGATAGTGAAGAAACCAAGAGTCAAGATGGGTCTGTTGCCAGATCAATCTTGTCAACAAAAGACAACAAAAGCCAAGATGGGTCTGTCGCCAGATCAATCTTGTCAACAAAATCCAACAAAAGCAAAGATGGGTCTGTCGCCAGGTCAATCCATTCCACAAAATCCAATGGGATGAGTCCGTCAGCGTTTGGCTCTGAAGTTGACCCTTAAGGACGTGAAGCACTAGTGTTCAAGGCTGAGGTACTTCCTGGCATGCTCTGTGGTCTTGGAAGTAGAGACAACTGCACTGAGTGACATGTTGAGCGACAATGTACCACTGTGAGTGACAGTATGACAAAGTACTTCTGTGTATTGATATTTTTTAATATGTACTTCTGAGAGATGAGAGCATCCAGACTAAATAATCCTGTGAGATGATAGCATGACAGACTATGTTCTTTTGTGAGATGTCAGCATGGCCGGCAATCTACATCTTTAATGCTTCAGGCAGGCGAGTTACAATTGTAGGCTTTCACCTTAATTACTATCTGTTGAAAAACTGATCATGGGGTACGTCAGTCAGCACGCCTTGTTGGCCAAATATTTACATGAAACTGATCCCGTGACACGTCAGCATGTCTTAAAAGGCCAATTATTTACATAAAGCTATGAACTAGTATTTCTCCATGTCTTATTTGCCAAGTATTAACATAAAACTGATTATAATATGATTGCATGTCTTATGGGCCAAGGTGATGACATGAATTTTCAGCGTATCTTATAGGCCACATACAACGGATCACTTGTCTTGTTATTGTTGTCTTTGCGTCATTTCTATGAGACCAAGTAAATAACATGACATCCAATGAATGTATATAATATACAATGATCAAATTTGACAAATTAATTTCTATTTCTATTCTTTATTTGAGATTATTTTACATTTAAATGGATATTTGTTTTTATTAGTGTTTATAATATTGTTAAAATTTTAATTATTTCATATTATAAATTGGATACAGTTAAAAAAAAATTAATAGGAATTTCTGAAATTGAAATGTCCAGTTTTAAATTAAAGGAAGTTAGTCATTTTTTCACACACGAATGGAGGTAGCCAATTACTCCATTCTGGCTTTTAAGGTTTGAGAAGACGCAAATAATCATCAGTCTGCTATCATCATTTTTTGTGTGGATACTTTGATGAAAAATGATGAATTTATCTTTTTTATGACTTGATAAATATTTATGGAGAAAAAAAATTACATTTGTTGATTTATTTTTGCTTGATAGATTACTCTGTTTAGTAACTATTTACTTGAATTACATTGAACAGAAGAAAATGTGAGGAGTAACATATAAATGACAGTAAAACATAACTTGTAGACGCTTAATATCAGTTGTAGTTAAATAATAAATGCCAATATTTTAAAACTAAAAAAAAAACAACCTCTATATATTGTCATAAAATAAAAGGGTTCAGTTAGCTTCATTTTAAATAAATCCAATGTTATTCACACCAACTCTCTTTGTTTGTAAAAAAATAAAATAACCCGTAATATATTCATTTTTTTCTAAAACCATAAAATCTGTGTGTACACATCTATAAAATATCTTTGCTTGAATCAAATCCAACTCTTTGTTTGTAAATTCTTTTTGTCCAGTGTCATGGAAATGATTTTTTTCAATCCTAATTTTCTTTTTGAATTAAGTCAGACATACTTCACATTTGTTTTGAAACGTTGCTTCCAATTAAGAGACCTTCGAATATTTAAAAAATGCAACACCTGTCAGATGGTCTGACCATCGTCCATTTTGAGACACGTTAATGTTAATGAATGTCATTGAATATGGGGTGACAAGAAAATTTGCAGTAATTTATCTTGCAATGTATAAAATATCAATTCGTTTCGCAAATCTGTTTACGTTTAAAACTGTTCAAAATTTTTGTCAAGTGAGAAACAGGGACATTAAGACATTATTTTTGTGTGTTAGGTGTAGTGAGATAAAAGTTTTAGTTCATTTATTGTGCTCATACCGGTCCCGTAATGGCCACCTGCAGACACTGCTAGGTTAAGCACAGTGCAGCTGTTGCAATGGCAACAGGCCTTCTCTAAGTAATGAAAACGGTAGGCCTACTTATCATTACGTCATGAAGCTTTTGCTGCTTCAAATGTTTAAGTATTCAAACTTTCAAACGTTTAAATATTATATTTTAAAATATTACACATTCAAAGAATCGCACTTTAAATTAATATGTAACATTGGGAAATGGTATCTGTAGGCCGTCGAGCGTGTGCTCTTTATGCCCCCCCCCCCAAGCACACCTCCACACGGACCAGACGCCGGGTTTCCCCGCTGCCAGACCGTGCGGCGGCACGCCGGGAACCTCCCCCACTGGCCTGTGGGACGCCTGGTCGACCGAAAACGCTGCGTTCAAAGCGTTCACAGCCACCTTTCCCAGAAGGTTATGGCGGGCTTGCTTCCACTGGGGGGAAAAGTTTATGCGTTACCTCCCCACCACCGCCCATGGAGGAACTGCTCATTCCTGCCAAAGACAATCAGAGACTGAAACACGCTTTCAAGAGGAACAGTTGAGGCGTCAACACTTGACACATTAGCATCTATTGCCTCAGGCCCTCCAACCCCCAGTGCATGATACCCTCACAAAGTAGCTTTTTCAACCAGTGAAATATCCTCATCAACACCAGACACAGAAATATTGCAAATCCCCTCTGCATGCATATGAGCCAAAATGATCAATAAATTGATCGTGAGCCCTTAATATAGAGAAAAAGAAGAAGCTATCAGACTTTCTGTTGTGCACTTCAACAGACGTATTGAGAAAATTGCACATTAAAATTTATCGCATCACTATAACAGATACTTTGCTGAATTAAAAACTTTGGAGAATGAGACAGCGGGAAAAAAACACAGACAAAAAAAAACAACAAAAAAACAAAGGGACCCTAATTTAAACTGTCAACCTTGAATACAGAAGGAACAAAATCGGAAAGTGTCAAGAGGCCACCAATCCTAACGTAATGGTAAATTTAGAACAAAAAATTCAATGCCTGTCAGTGTTACAAGTGGACAAGACGCAGTTTCTTTAAAGTGAAGCGGATACAGTCTTATTTACGCTCAACCGTGACACAGGAGAGGGTTTGTCAAACATCAACGCCATCCATAGAACATGTACTGAGTGCTGAGCTTGACCACATTAAATTGATAGTAGTAGTAGCATTCGCGAGCCACATAGAGCGCGGTGTTCCTTTGTGTGGGAACAATTAAACAATTGGAAATGTTAAGCGTTAATTTCATACAACGGCTCAGCATACTAAAAGGGAATGAATGACATCTCTAAACTTGGTCAATCAGAAAAAATCTTTTTTTTTGAACAGCTGTAGCTCTATTACTATACATTAACTGTTGGAGCTTCTAGCCGTACAAAGAAATAATTTTCTATCGATACAACGATCAAACCAATCATTTTGGCGGTGAAACTGAAGGGTTGGAAGAAAACACGAGAAAGTCACGTCCAAACGTAAAGCAGATGACCAGTGTGCCAACTATTGTTGTGGCAGGCAAGTGCAAGCTTTAACATCGAACTTTTATGGTTTTATATTGCAATAACAACGGATAAACAAATCGAAGTAACTCGAGGAATCTCATGAGACCAAGGTTATAAACACAGCGAATCTTCTGTCCGTCTGTCGATAACTAGATTGCGTTCTCTCCCCTGTCTTGCATACAATATCTACCAAATATATCCAGGGCCCAAGCAACAACCGTTCCCAAAATTAATTTGCTGATGACACCAACGAAAGATATAAAAATTCTTGTGTTCCCCACACTGTACAAATTTACCAGCGTGCTCACCGAGCGGTTATTACATCTAAATGATCACAAATTAAGCCATTATTGTCATTCAAGGCGTTCATTGATGGCTGATGTCTAAGCTAGAGAAGTACTTTAGATGTCTTGTGTTGAAATTGTTAGAATTGTACAAATCCTGTGTTGGTTAAAATGCGGATTTGATTATGTGCTGAAAATGAAGATCTACAATTTAATAAAAAAAATATTCCCATATATTTGGATCATTAGAGAATCTTATCGCAACTTAACATTTGTAATTTAAAAAAAAAAAGCCAACTTATACATTTGAATTAGTGCGCATGAGGCAACCAAAACAAAAAGTAATAGATAGGTGTGGAGAAGTGCGCACGAATTTGTCTAGCCGGAAGTCGTCTTGAGATCCATATTTACCAACGTTTAATAAACAAAATCATAAAAAAAACCCTTAGTAAATACTTTTCAAATAAAGTGTGTGTTTTATCTCCATCGTTACCCTGCAACTCTGGACTTAGAGGGTAAGTGATGTAGTTTTTAAGATTAAGTTAACTTTCAAATTCGTAGGCCTTCATGAAATAACGACAAGTACCATGGGATTGAATTCATAATCATTGTTATTGCTATGTTAAAATATGTAACAGTTCAGTAAGATATTTTTTAAAAAAAATTTACTCTGAAGTTACAATTTATTTCAGAAATAACTTAATACGCCTTGACATTACTATTTTCCCCATCTTATTTGTTGTTGTCATAAATGATCTCCTATTGTTCCCAATCCTTGCATCCAGCTATAAATCATTTACTTAATTGAATGCAATGAATAAAGTATGAATGATATTTCCTATTTGTCTATAGCCGTCAGATATTGCCCGATATTCGTCTATAGCAGTCTAATATTGCCTTATATTTGTCTATAGCAGTCAGAGACGACCCCATTTGTCTATAGCCGCATGATAGTGCCTAATATTTTCTATTGCAGTCTAATATTGCCTAATTATTGTCTATAGCAGTCTGATATGAACTATTTTTTCCATTGGAGTCCTATCTTTTTCTATAACATTCAGATATTTTCCAACTGTATCAGTGCTGATCAATATGAGCCAGTTAAGCACACTTTAATACCGTATTATTGATATGTTATAGTTCAGCCGTCCCATTCAATTCATTTACATTAATGGATTTTTTTTATTAATAGAAAATTTAAAACAATTTATTACGTCAGCATAGGAGCAATTGAAACTTCTCCTGACATGTGACAAGTTGGTAACTGTTGGGATAATGAGTGCAGGACTCTACCTATGGCTTCTGAGCTTCCTTGTTGTTCCTAGAGATGTCACAGGTGATATTTAGATCAAAAATATAACTCAACAGCTTCCTTATGTCGAACATCGTATATTAAATCATACTAGGGCTTAACAGGTGGTAGGTTGTTTTTTTTCAATGGGTCCGGGTATTTGGGGGAAATGCCATGTGGGTCCAAGTGTTACAAAAAAAAAGTTAACTTCTCATTTTTCTATAATACATGCCGACCTTTAAACAATAGACCTGCAGACTTTCCTACCCTTAGCTGCCAACCTTTCAACAATAGTCATACGGCAGTCCTGCATACTAACTGCAGACCTTTAAATAAAAGATCTGAGGACAGTCCCACGGACAGTCCGGCAGACAGTCATACACGACACCCGTTGCTCTTTATTGATTAATATAATTGTCGCCTCCGTAATAAAAGTTCAAATGTCACACCTGAGTTCACATGTCACGCATGACGCACGCTGCTTGACAGCATTCCCCACCCACCTCCCTCAGTAATATTAATATAAAACACGTGGAGACGGGGAGGACCGGTTGTGAAACGGAAGCAGCCACACCAGAAGTAAAATATAAATAAGAGAAGGAGCTTCGGTAGGGCAGCTAAGTATGATTCCACAGTGACAATAAAATATTACATGGTACATGTTGCACATTTTTAAATACTTAAAAAAAAATAAATACAATTTTGTACTGAATTTAAAACAAAATAAATTGATTATGCAAATATTAAAATTTCATTGTCTTACAAAATCATGTCCAGTAGATGAAAAAGAAAACCCACTCATATATTGCTAATACAAATTAAATTATTTTCTCAATTATTTTTATGTTTATTTTCCCACAGCAATAAACGGCACACTAGGTTCTTTATTTGTATTGGCATTTCCTAGACTGACCTTTGGAGACAACCCCAACCAGGCCAACATCACATGTCATGTGGGTACATTTTCGGAAACTCCTTTTCAGGTAATTTTCCCCATTCTTATCAATTTTTACATAGCAAAGTTAGTAATATTTCATATATTCTCCTATATTCTATCACAATGGTAATGAGTGTGGTCATCAATTCTGAGATAACGATGGTGGTGAATCTATCCATAAATTCTGGGATCTCGAGGTAAGTGAATCTATACTTCATTTACTGGATAACTATGTTAGTGAATGTATCCATCATTCCTTCGATAACGATGGTAGTGAATTTTTCAACAAATGGTAGTGAATATATCCATCAATTCTTGGTTAACTAAGGTAGTGAATCTGTCCATCAATTCCTGGATAGCGATGGTAGTAAATCTCAAAAGACTTGCTCTGATTGTCACTGGAGCTAACCATCATCGAATGACCAGCACGGACAGTATGATGAATATCGTAGGGTTTTATTCAAATCTTCTAATGAATAATACTCCCCCCTCCCCCTCACCTGTTGACCAAAAATGAGAACGAGGTAATATCCCAAAGAAAAAAACACACGTTTTACTTACGGTGCCATCTAAGGAACTAAACATTTTATACAAATGAAGAAGTTAACGCTAATTAGATTATAGTGTTTTACTTACTTAAGCTCCATTTAACATGTAACGTTGCTACATTGAATCTAAAAAAAAAAAAACCATTCCAAAACAGAAATCACGGAAGACACTGAATGTCACATAGAAATGTTTCATCAAAAATTAAAAAAAACAACTTCACAAACATTTCATAAGATGATCAGGGTTGTTTTGTGAAAGGGCACTAAGACAGCAACAGAACAAGACATCAACAGAGCAAGACATCAACAGAGCAAGACATCAACAGAGCAAGACATCAACAGAGCAAGACATCAACAGAGCAAGACATCAACAGAGCAAGACATCAACAGAGCAAGACGGAAACAGCAAGACAGAAGCAGAGCAAGACAGCAGCAGAACTGGACAGCAGCAGAACAAGACAGCAACAGGGCAAGGCAGCAACAGAGAAAGAAAGCAACAAAGGAGAACCTTATCTTTTCGTTAGCTGTTAAAGACAATTTTGTTGAGATGATTTGTCAACTGAATTTCGAGAGAACAGGAAAAATGTCCAGATTCTATCGATGAAGTTTTTTTTTCGATATAAGTGGCGCCCTCCAAGTATCTGTCAAGGTTGAACTGTCAGATAACCAATAAATAGAGATTGACATGGACTTTTCTTGTAATAAACATTTACAATTATGAATGGCAGCGATTTAATACAAAATGTCCCAGCATGGCTCAAGTTGTCTATTTGTATAGTTGCAGCTAGAATGAAAGAGAAGCATAGCTAAATACTTTGTTATCTTTTTCTCCAGGTAACCTTTCAGTTTATTCACGGTAAAGAGCCAGGTCGAGACAAACAGACGCAGGTGATCAGAAGAGGAAAGTTTTCTACTTTTGTTGTTAACAAGACTCTTTGGTAGGTAGGGCTAGTAGTAGTTAATGGGGCGTTTGTTAACAAGATTCTTTGGTAGGTAGGGTTAGTAGTAATTGATGGGGCGTTTGTTAACAAGACTCTTTGGTAGGTAGGACTATTGGTTAATTGGGCGTTTGTTAACAAGACTCTTTGGTAGGTAGGAATAGTAGTAGTTAATGGGGCGTTTGTTAACAAGACTCTTTGGTAGGTAGGGTTAATAGTAGTTAATGGGGCGTTTGTTAACAAGACTCTTTGGTAGGTAGGACTAGTAGTAGTTAATGGGTCGTTTGTTAACAAGACTCTTTGGTAGGTAGGGCTAGTAGTAGTTAATGGGGCGTTTGTTAACAAGATTCTTTGGTAGGTAGGACTAGTAGTAGTTAATGGGGCGTTTGTTAACAAGACTCTTTGGTAGGTAGGACTAGTAGTAGTTAATGGGGCGTTTGTTAACAAGACTCTTTGGTAGGTAGGGCTAGTAGTAGTTAATGGGGCGTTTGTTAACAAGATTCTTTGGTAGGTAGGACTAGTAGTAGTTAATGGGTCGTTTGTTAACAAGACTCTTTGGTAGGTAGGACTAGTAGTAGTTAATGGGTCGTTTGTTAACAAGACTCTTTGGTAGGTAGGGCTAGTAGTAGTTAATGGGGCGTTTGTTAACAAGACTCTTTGGTAGGTAGGGCTAGTAGTAGTTAATGGGGCGTTTGTTAACAAGATTCTTTGGTAGGTAGGACTAGTAGTAGATAATGGGTCGTTTGTTAACAAGACTCTTTGGTAGGTAGGACTATTGGTTAATGGAGCGTTTGTTAACAAGACTCTTTGGTAGGTAGGAATAGTAGTAGTTAATGGGGCGTTTGTTAACAAGACTCTTTGGTAGGTAGGGTTAATAGTAGTTAATGGGGCGTTTGTTAACAAGACTCTTTGGTAGGTAGGACTAGTAGTAGTTAATGGGTCGTTTGTTAACAAGACTCATTGGTAGGTAGGGCTAATAGCAGTTAATGGGGCGTTTGTTAACAAGACTCTTTGGTAGGTAGGGTTAATAGCAGTTAATGGGGCGTTTATTAACAAGCCTCTTTGGTAGTTAGGGCTAATAGCAGTTAATGGGGCGTTTGTTAACAAGACTCTTTGGTAGGTAGGGCTAATAGCAGTTAATGGGGCGTTTATTAACAAGCCTCTTTGGTAGGTAGGGCTAATAGCAGTTAATGGGGCGTTTATTAACAAGCCTCTTTGGTAGGTAGGGCTAATAGTAGTTAATGGGGCGTTTGTTAACAAGACTCTTTGGTAGGTAGAGCTAATAGCAGTTAATGGGGCGTTTATTAACAAGCCTCTTTGGTAGGTATTTCTAATAACAGTTAATGGGGCGTTTGTTAACAAGACTCTTTGGTAGGTAGGGTTAATAGCAGTTAATGGGGCCGTTTATTAACAAGCCTCTTTGGTAGGTAGGGTTAGTAGCAGGTAATGGGGCGTTTGTTAACAAGACTCTTTGGTAGGTAGGACTATTGGTTAATGGAGCGTTTGTTAACAAGACTCTTTGGTAGGTATGGCTAATAGCAGTTAATGGGGCGTTTATTAACAAGCCTCTTTGGTAGGTAGGGTTAGTAGTAGGTAATGGGGCGTTTGTTAACAAGACTCATTGGTAGGTAGGGCTAATAGCAGTTAATGGGGCGTTTGTTAAAAAGACTCATTGTTAGGTAGGGCTAGTAGTAGTTAATGGGGCGTTTGTTAACCAGACTCATTGTTAGGTAGGGCTAGTAGTAGTTAATGGGGCGTTTGTTAACAAGACTCATTGTTAGGTAGGGCTAGTAGTAGTTGATGGGGCGTTTGTTAACAAGACTCATTGTTAGGTAGGGCTAGTAGTAGTTGATGGGGCGTTTGTTAACAAGACTCATTGTTAGGTAGGGCTAGTAGTAGTTGATGGGGCGTTTGTTAACAAGACTCATTGTTAGGTAGGGCTAGTAGTAGTTGATGGGGCGTTTGTTAACAAGACTCATTGGTAGGTAGGGCTAGTAGTAGTTGATGGGGTGTTTGTTAACAAGACTCATTGTTAGGTCGGGCTAATAGCAGTTAATGGGGCGTTTGTTAACAAGCCTCATTGTTAGGTAGGGCTAGTAGTAGTTAATGGGGCGTTTGTTAACAAGCCTCATTGTTAGGTAGGGCTTGTAGTAGTTAATGGGGCGTTTGTTAACAAGCCTCATTGTTAGGTAGGGCTAGTAGTAGTTAATGGGGCGTTTGTTAACAAGCCTCATTGTTAGGTAGGGCTAGTAGTAGTTAATGGGGCGTTTGTTAACAAGACTCATTGTTAGGTAGGGCTAGTAGTAGTTGATGGGGCGTTTGTTAACAAGCCTCATTGTTAGGTAGGGCTAGTAGTAGTTAATGGGGCGTTTGTTAACAAGCCTCGTTGTTAGGTAGGGCTAATAGCAGTTAATGGGGCGTTTGTTAACAAGCCTCATTGTTAGGTAGGGCTAATAGCAGTTAATGGGGCGTTTGTTAACAAGCCTCATTGTTAGGTAGGGCTAATAGCAGTTAATGGGGCGTTTGTTAACAAGCCTCATTGGTAGGTAGGGCTAGTAGTAGTTGATGGGGCGTTTGTTAAATTTAATAAACAGCCACGGAGTGTTTGCACTACAAGACATTGACGGTTGACTCAGTATAGATTGCTCGGCATCCCAGCATTTATTATGTACTACATACTATATATATATATACTATAGTACTTTAAAAGTACCTTTGTAATTACTTGCTTGTGGTTTTCTTTAATAAGCGATAACATTGTTTCCAAAAATCTTTCTATGCCTAATTAAAGTGATTATATTTTATTTGAACATTGTTATATACACAATCGAATGCAGGGGTCTCCCATCTCGCAGCCAGCGAGCCATTTGAAGCCGTCAAGACGATATTTTGACAGCAATAGTGTTATTATGTGGCCCTCCGCGACAGTTTTAGACTATAGTCTATTTCTAATTTTTATATTATGTTTGTATAGATTTGGACGTTGATTATAATGGTAAAAACCGTTTTATTTCGGACTAAAATTGTTGATTTTTTAGCATTTTATGAGACAAACATGGCGGCCAAAGTCCGGTTTGGAGAAAACTCGTTTCGAATATTGAATGCACTTAAATCAAAAGAAAAAAACGTTATTTTGTGGATAATAAAAAACCAAAGTTGTGTTAACCGAAGCAATCAGATACAGTATCAATAAAAAACCAAAGTTGTGTTAACCGAAGCAATCAGATACAGTATCAATAAAAAACCAAAGTTGTGTTAACCGAAGCAATCAGATACAGTATCAATAAAAAACCAAAGTTGTGTTAACCGAAGCAATCAGATACAGTATCAATAAAAAACCAAAGTTGTGTTAACCGAAGCAATCAGATACAGTATCAATAAAAAACCAAAGTTGTGTTAACCGAAGCAATCAGATACAGTATCAATAAAAAACCAAAGTTGTGTTAACCGAAGCAATCAGATACAGTATCAATAAAAAACCAAAGTTGTGTTAACCGAAGCAATCAGATACAGTATCAATAAAAAACCAAAGTTGTGTTAACCGAAGCAATCAGATACAGTATCAATAAAAAACCAAAGTTGTGTTAACCGAAGCAATCAGATACAGTATCAATAAAAAACCAAAGTTGTGTTAACCGAAGCAATCAGATACAGTATCAATAAAAAACCAAAGTTGTGTTAACCGAAGCAATCAGATACAGTATCAATAAAAAACCAAAGTTGTGTTAACCGAAGCAATCAGATACAGTATCAATAAAAAACCAAAGTTGTGTTAACCGAAGCAATCAGATACAGTATCAATAAAAAACCAAAGTTGTGTTAACCGAAGCAATCAGATACAGTATCAATAAAAAACCAAAGTTGTGTTAACCGAAGCAATCAGATACAGTATCAATAAAAAACCAAAGTTGTGTTAACCGAAGCAATCAGATACAGTATCAATAAAAAACCAAAGTTGTGTTAACCGAAGCAATCAGATACAGTATCAATAAAAAACCAAAGTTGTGTTAACCGAAGCAATCAGATACAGTATCAATAAAAAACCAAAGTTGTGTTAACCGAAGCAATCAGATACAGTATCAATAAAAAACCATCTTAAAATTGCCGCTAGTATTAACGAGTGAGGGGAAATTCCAAATCTGTCAGCTTGGTCACTCTCAAAAAAGGGTCTGGTCAAAAAGGCAATGTCTACAATAAAAAAAAAAAAATTCATTCTCCCTATATAAGTATCTTACTTGGCATCAATACTTCATAAATATTGCCAGCTACAGCCTTCTGTTTGAACACATCAATATTGCCACCTACAGCCTTTTGTTTGAACACATCAATATTGCCACCTACAGCCTTCTGTTTGAACACATCAATATTGCCACCTACAGCCTTCTGTTTGAACACATCAATATTGCCTGGTCCCGTCTTCTGTTTGAACACATCAATATTGCCTGGTCCCGTCTTCTGTTTGAACACATCAATATTGCCACCTACAGCCTTCTGTTTGAACACATCAATATTGCCACCTACAGCCTTCTGTTTGAACACATCAATATTGCCTGGTCTCGTCTTCTGTTTGAACACATCAATATTGCCTGGTCCCGTCTTCTGTTTGAACACATCAATATTGCCTGGTCCCGTCTCCTGTTTGAACACATCAATATTGCCTGGTCCCGTCTTCTGTTTGAACACGTTCAAGTTTTAAGACCACTAGTGGGAATCGCCATATTTTAATTTTATGCTTTTTCGTCTTACCAGATGCTCATTATTTTCCTAGCATTTATTAGCTGAATATTTTTAATTTAGATCACCTGGAATTTTCTTTTCTTACTAAGGATATAATGCCGTTAACAATGATACGCAATGTGTTGCCCAGGTCTACTTGATGAGTTTAGGGGTGACTAGATGACGGCCGGGTCTACTTGTAGAGTTTAAGGGTGACGGGATGATGGCCGGATTTACTTATGGAGTTTAGGGGTGACGGGATGACGGCCGGGTCTATTTGTGGAGTTTAGGGGTGACGCGATTCTCAATATTTGAGTTTTAATGTCTTGTTTGCCTAATTTTTGGAACAAACAAGCAAAAATATGTGCAGTGATTTATTATTGCTCAAGCAAAATTTAATGTAGCTAAAATTTAGCTACATTTCATGTAACTAAAACTGTAGAAAATTTTTTTGATTCAAAATCAGCGAAAAGGTCATTGCTACCAACCTTCTCTTTTCATTGTATTAGAGCAAACTAGCTTTGGTGACATACGACAGACACCAGCACGGAGGGTCACATATTATATTACTATTTTAAATTATCGAGCAATATATATTTCATACGTCAAAAATTACGTCATATGTCGGGAATTTACTCTCTGACTCCTGCAGCCTCATTTATTACGTTGGTTTCTAAATCTCCCTCTCAGCAAAATCTCTTGATACGTGATTCGGGAGTCTTACCAAGTAGAGGAAAATATGTTTTATCACATATCACATAGTGCAAATAAATTTTTGTGTCACCAGACCCAAGTTATGTCCTTCTTAAAATATTATGTGAAGAGAAAGGTTGGCGATGAGCACAGACAATTTCAGGAGAAGTGGGAGACGGACTACGGTTTTGGTGAGGACAGGGGCATTCCGACGTGCCTTAATGCACCGAGAAAGTTGCGGTGCACAAGGAGTACAACATGAGACATCATTTTTTTAACCAGACATGATGTGGGGTATGCAAAACACCAGGGACACGAGAGAGACAGGTCAGGGTCACTAAGCTTAAAACATGTCTTCTGAGGCAGCACATTTTTTTTTTCAAGAAAGCAAACAAAGCAATTGATGCAGCAGTTGAAGCTAGTTACGTGGTGAGTGAGATGATTGCTAAGAAAGGAAAGCCATTCAAAGAGGCGAGTTTATCATAAATACATGTTATAAGCTGCAAGTATAGTCTGTAAGGAAAATAAAGCTCGGTTTATCAAGAACTGCCTTTCAGCCAACACTGTTGCAGAGCGCAGTTCTGAGCTGTCAGGTAACATTTTGATGCATACTCAGTCGCTCTTGATGAGAACACATAAGTTACTGACATTGCACAGTTCACAATTTATGCCCGTGGTGTTGATGATAATCTTGAAGTGATGGTGGAGTAGCTCAAAGTGATTCCGATGCATGGCCAGACCACCACTCAGGATTTATTCCACAATCGATGGAATGCGGTCAATGACAGGGAAAATAAAGGGACTCGTGGCACATGTTTAAAGAAAACTTGAAGAGGAGAGTGTGGAAAAGGCCGTTGCTCTACACTGCATTATCCATCAGCAGGCCCTTTGAGCAAATACCAGAAGTTTGACAGCGTGTTGTCTGACGTTGTGAAATGCATCAATCTTATCAGATCGGGTGGCTTGAAGCACCGGCATTTCCGCACCTTTTTAGGGGAAATAGCGTCAGCAAACGAGGGTTTTATCTACTCACCAAGGTACGTAGGCTTAGTAGGGGGAAACGTCTTGAAAAAGGTTTTTTGAGTTGAAAGCAGAAATCAAAGCCTTCTTGGAGACGGATTGGGTGGTTGTTCCTGTGCTAAGTGATGACAAGCTTAGACAATTGATGAGAGCATTGCCCTCTAACTTCCATGAGATTTATAGGATGTTAAAGCAGATCATGTGCCTTTTTTGCGAGTACCTATCTTGGTTAAACGCTCTTTTAAACTCTGAACTTTTAGAAGTCAAAGTTAAGGGCCAAACTTACTGATTAGCATCTTTAGCTACTGCCAGACCTCTCGCAACAAGGAGTAGAAGTAAGTAAAGCCTTTTTCTTAAGAATCCTTAATGTTTTTTTTTTTTGTTATTAATAAAGGTTGAGCAGATTGTAACAGTTGTACTTTCTTGAATTTGTAAATGCTTTTTTGTGGAATATTTAACGCGGCCCCAGATGTTTTGAGTTTGAGACCTCTGCTTTAAATAATAGTAGTCTTGTACTTCCTATAAATACACATCAAAGCATCTTTTACAGGGATGAAAGAAATTTTGTTCGTAAAGGTGTCTTCAAAGTTAACGGACATGGCCGCTTCGGCCTAACGGTCTTGATGTTTGGAAACAACCGTGATATGTCAACATTTACTGCCGTACCGGTGGAGGCATGGGGGACAGAGTACTATACAGTTGCTTTGGAGTAAGTTTTAAACATTTAAATAATATGATAGATTCTATCACCACCATCGATGCACTAAACTTACCATCTAGCAACTCACACATCTAGCCACTTACAATTCTAGCCACTCACTTACCTAGTGATTCACTCAACTGTTTTCTCACTCATTCTCTTATCAATCCATTCGGAATCTAGCCATTCACCCACCTAGCCAATAACCAAGCTAGTCATTCAGTCATCTAGCCACTCAACCATCTAGCAATCACTCATCCGGCCACTCGTTCATCTAGCCAATGAATTATCTAACAACTCACCCATCTAGCCAATCAATCATATGGCCACTCTGTCATCTAGCCATTCACCCATCTAGCCAATCAATCATATGGCCACTCACTCATCTAGCCATTAATCAATCTAGCCACTCAACCAACTAGTCACTCTTCCATCTAACCACTCATCCCTCTAGCCAATCATCCATCTATCAACTCAACCAACTAGCCACTCATCCATCTAGCCTATAACCAATCTAGCCACTCATCCATCTAGCTACTCACCCATCTAGCCACTCATCCATCTAGCCTATAAACCATCTAGCCTCTCATCCATCTAGCCACTATAGCCACTCATCCATCTAGCCTATAACCAATCTAGCCACTCATCCATGTAGCCACGTACCCATCTAGCCACTCATCATTGTAGCAGTTTAATCATGTATTAACTCAATATTTTAGCCATTTACCCAAATATCAAATACTCATCCATCAACTTATCCATCTAGCAAATCACTCATCTCTTAACTCCTCATCCATCTAGCCATTCACTCACCTTTTAATTCATCCATCTAGCTATACACTCATCTATCAACTCATCACTACTAAAATATTACTTCATATTATGTTTTCCCCACTCACATCTTAGCAGCAGCTTACCCATTTATAAATTAAAATAATCCATCTTTGTCAACACATCTAGCCCCTACAAACCCGCCATCAAATTCAAACTCCTACTAATTTTAACAACCCATTCATTAAACAAAATCAATTTAAGCACCCGCCACATTATCATAAGACGCATTACTTTTACATTTCAGCTTTAATCCAGCCTTTCAAATAGTATCTGCAGAAAAATCAAACAGACTCAAAGTTCACTACGTGATTAGCTCATATTTTGAGACTGGTTCTATTAACTTAACGTTTGAAAATAGCGAGCTCGATAGCACAAAGATGATCCAAACTTTTGAATTAAAAAGGCAGGTTAATTACAACACTTTAATTTTTTGGCACTGTTAAATAAAACACTTTGATTTTTGGCATGGTTATACAAAACACTTTGATTTTTGGCACGGTTATACAAAACACTTTGATTTTTGGCACGGCTATACAAAACACTTTGATTTTTGGCACTGCTATACAAAACACTTTGATTTGTTGGCACAGTTAAATGAATCACTTTGATTTGCTGGCACGGTTAAATGAAACCCTTCGTTTTGTTGGCACGGTTAAATAAAACACTTCGATTTGTTGGCACGGTTAAGACAGGATTTGCCTTATTTAGTGTTATTCCTGTAGCCTAATTTCAAAATCCTATCATCTTTATCCTTCCATATAATTTAAATGTTTCTTTGGGTTACATTGTTTGGCTACTTTCAGTTTTCTACACGTATTGTTACTTCATATTGCATGACTTATTATTCAGATTTTAATTTATATCCTTCTTCTTCTTCTATATCTTAAGGGCCCACGATCAATTTATTGATCATTTTGGCTCCTATGCATGTAGATGGGATTTGCAATGTTTCTGTTCCTGGTGTTGATGAGGAAATTTCACAGATTTCCAGTGCCACTTTGTGAGGGAATCATGCACTGGGGGTTTGAAGGCTTGAGGCAATAGACACAAATGTGTCTAGTGTTGTCGCCTCAACCGTTCCTTTTGAAAGATGGTTCCAGTCCCTGATTGTCTTGGGCAGGAATGAGCAGCTCCTATACTGGCTTCTTGCTGGTATGAGCCTGAATTGCCTGTCATGGCCTCGTCGCTGTCTATGGGGGAGAGGGACGAGTTTCTGTTTAATACTGGAACAGTGGACCAGCCCATTATTTATCTTGTACATCATGGAGAGCCTGGATTGTCGTCGTCGTTTCTCCAATGGTGACCAGCCTAGTGTTTCTAGCATGCTGCCAACACTAGAGGTATTCCTGTAGCGGTTTAGGACAAAGCGTGCTGCTCGTCGCTGGACCGCCTCCAACCTGTCAATGCTCTTCTGGGTAAATGGGTCCCAGACTGAAGATGCATAATCTAAAATCGGACGGATAAAGGCTTTATATGCTCTTTCTTTCACACAGGAGTTGCCAATCTTTAGATTTCGCCTTAAGAACCCCAAGGCTTGGTTTGCTTGGTTACATACATTGTTAATATGCTCGTCCCAGCGGACCTCTCTTTGAATGGTAACACCCAGGTACTTTACGGAGGAAACTTGCTCAAGAATATGGCCGTGCAGTTTGTATTGGTAGTGTAGAGGAGTACAACTTCTAGAGATTGATAGTGTCTGGCACTTGGCAGGGTGAAATTCCATGTCCCAGCTCATCTCCCACTCAGCTAACAGATTGAGATCCTGTTGTAGCTGGTCCTGGTCAGATCTGTTGGCGATCGTCCTATACACTGCTGTGTCATCTGCAAACAGTCTTGCCTGTGATGTCAGTTTCTCCGGTAGGTCATTAATGTATGCTAGGAACAAACAGGGGCCCAGGACTGATCCCTGGGGGACCCCTGACTTCACATTGACAAAGGAGGAGCTTGTACCGCCCACCACTACTGCTTGGCGTCGGTGGCTGAGGAAGCTAGAGATCCATGTTTTAGTGGTGCCTTGAATCCCATATATCTGGAGTTTGTGTAGAAGCAAACTATGATTCACCCGGTCAAATGCTTTTGCGAAGTCCATTACTAGCACGTCAGTCTGCTTGTGGTTCTCCAGATTGGTCATCAAGTCTTCTACAAATTCGAGAAGCTGGGTCTCACATGACCTATTGACTCGGAAGCCATGTTGACAGTCATTGAGTATATTTTTGCTTTCAAGATGCTTCATGACAGAGCTTACGATTATGTGCTCCAACAGTTTGCAGACGACGCTAGTGAGGGATATCGGACGATAGTTGGCAGGGTCGGAATGCTCTCCTTTCTTGTAAATTGGAGTGACATGCGCTGTTCTCCAGTCTGCTGGAACATTTCCTGTGCATAGTGACGATTGGAAGAGGATTGTCAGTGCAGGAGCGATTTCCTTGGCTAATTCTTTGAGCACTCGTGGTTTAATGTGGTCAGGACCACATGCTTTGTAAGGATTAATGGTATTGAGGAGGGCAAACACACCTTGTTCTGATATCTGGATATCTCCCATGATAGGATAGGCTCTGTTCATCATTTTAGTTTTATATATATAAACGTTTAGCGTGACAGAGAGTTGAAGAGTTTGGTGACATGATATGAACAGCCACTATTTTGGCCTTGATAACTTTCACTTCAAGCTTTTACTACATTTCAAACATTTAAATTGTATTTGTTTACATCTAACTTACAAAGCAGATTATTTCATTATCATTTCAGTGCCGTCTTTCAAAACGTCTTATTTTCACCATGTAGGGTTCCTGTATTATTGGTACATGAGGCAAACAATGTAATGGTGCCCATGAATAGAACACTCCCCTCCCCCATTTAAAACCATTTTTTACGGTATAAAGTAAATAAATAATCCATGATGCATAAAGCCAATTAAAGTGGCCTCCAAGACCTAGAGTTACGCCCATGTTTTGACTAAACCTTACTCTTATTTTAAAGAATCTTAAACCTTATCTGTCATCCATCCCTACAGTTATGAATCTATCAGTATTTCCTTCTGCCAAGACGAGCCTTTCAGATTAAGACTCACAGGTAAACCAGTTTTATTCTGTCTTGATTCTTAGTTTGAAGGTTATGTCAAGTGCTTAGCAAGCTCAAATCTTTAGACCAGTGGTCCTCAATCTGTGGGTCGCGAAAGACCATCAGAAAACACATATTTATGAAATAGCAGCGAACATAATTTTATGGTTGGGGATCACCACAACACGAGGAACTGTATTGAAGGGTTGCGGCAGTAGGAAAGGTTGAGAACCACTGATTTAGACAGTTTTATTTACTTCCAATAGTTGAACATGCAAACCTGGGGTTAGACGTTCAGTCGCATTTATCATATAGTCGAATGTAAGCAAGCAATACGATTAGACCCATTGTATGTCTTTTACATTACTTTACTATCCTTGACAATAAGACTTAATATATCCTCAATTAGCCTAACTTCCTTATGCAAGCAATTAATTTTAAGATTATTTGATTTTATAACAGCCGAAAAATCACGCTGTTCAATTCGAAAAGCTTGGGGAACTTCCAACTGTTGCAATGCAAAATTTGACAATATTTTGTAAACGCCGAAATGATGGAATTTCCTAGAAAGAAAAGTCTTCTTGGATTGAATTTTTAAAAAAGAATTTTGCCGTGGTCATGCCTAGTTATCTTATTATTATGCTAACACCTATATCTCAAGACTTTGTGGGTGTAAGAGGGTGTATTGCAACACCAGAATTTGTGGGTGTCAGAGGGTGTGTCTCAACACACGACTTGATGGGTGTAAGAGGGTGCGTCTCAACACACGACTTTGTGGGTGTCAGAGGGTGTCTCTCAACACACGACTTTGTGGGTGTAAGAGTGTGCGTTTCAACACACGAGATTGTGGGTAAAAGAGGGTGCATCTCAATATACGACTTTGTGGGTGTGAGAGGGTGTGTCTCAACACCAGACACTGTGGGTGTAAGAGGGTGTGTCTCAACACACGACTTCGTTGGTTAAAGAGGTTGTTTCTCATCACCTGACTTTGTGGGTATCATAGGGTGTGTCTGAACACACAACTTCGTGGTTTTAAGAGGTTGTGTCTCAACACCAGACTTTGCGGGTATAAGAGGATGTGTCTCCACACCAGACTTTGAGGGTGTCAGAGGGTTTGTCTGAACACACAACTTCGTGGGTTCAGGAGTTTATGTCTCTAAACCAGACTTTGTGGGTGTAAGAGGTTGTGTCTCAAAGCAAGCTTTTGATGGTGACAGAGTATGTGTCTCAAAATACGACTTCGTGATTTTAAGAGGTTGTGTCTCAACACACGACTTTGTGGTTGTAAGAGGGTGAATCTCAATCTCAACACAAGACTTGTGGTTGTCATAGGGTGTGTCTCAACACACGATTTTGTGGGGGTCAGAGGGTGTCTCTCAACACACGACTTTGTGGGTGTAAGAGGATGTGTCTTTAAAAAGACTTTGTGGGTGTAAGAGCGTGTGTCTCAAAACCTTACTTTGTGGGTGTAAGATAGTGTGTCTCAACACCAAACCTTGTGGGTTTAAAAGGTTGTTTCTCAACATCAGACCTTGTGGGTGTAAGAGAGTGTGTCTCAACACCAGACTTTGTGGGTGTAAGTGTGTGTGTCTCAACTCCAGACTTTTTGGGTCGAAGAGGTTGTGTCTCAACACCAGACTTTGTGGGTTCAAGAGGTGGTGTCTCAACACCAGACTTTGTGGTTGTAAGAAAGTGTGTTGTAACACCAGACTTTGCGGGTGTCAGAGGATGTGTCTCAAAACAAGACTTTGTGGGTTTAAGAGGTTTTTTCTCAACAACAAAATTTTTGGGTGTAAGAGGGTGTGTCTCAACAGCAGACTTTGTGGGTGTAATAGGTTGTGTCTCAACAACAGACTTTGTTTAAGAGGGTGTGTCACAAAACACGACTTCATGGGTTTAAAAGGTTTTGTCTCAACACCAGACATTTTGGGTGTAAGAGAATGAGACTAAAGACCAGACTTTGTGGGTGTAAGAGGGTGTTTGGTAACACCAGGCTTTGTGGGTGTCAGAGGGTGTGTCTCAACACACGACTTCGTGGGATTAAAAGGTTTTGTCTTAACATCAGACTTTGTGGGTGTGAGAGTTTGTGTCTCAACACCAGACTTTGTGGGTATAAGAGGCTGTTTCTCAATACACGACTTTTTTGGGGTAAGAGGGTGTGTTTCAACACATGAATTTCTGGGTTTAAGAGGTGTGTGTCAACAACAGAATTTGTGGGTGTAAGAGGGTATGTCTCAACACAAGACTTTGTGGGTTTAAGAGGTTGTGTCTCAACAACAATATTTGTGGGTGTAAGAGGTTGTGTCTCAACACCAGACGTTGTGGGTTTAAGAGGTTATGTCTCAAAACCAGACATTGTGGGTATAAGAGGGTGTGTCTCAACACCAGAATATGTGGGTGTAAGAAGGTGTGTCTCAACACCATAATTTGTGAGTGTAAGAGGCTGTGTCTCAACACACGAATTTGTGGTTGTAAGAGGTGTGTGTCAACACCAGACTTTGGGGGTGTAAGAGGGTGTGTCTCAACAGTAGACTTTGTGGGATTAAGAGGGTGTGTCGTAACACCAGACTTTATGGGTGTTAGAGGGTGTGTCTCAACACAAGACTTTGTGGGTTTAAGAGGTTGTTTTTCAAAAACAAAATTTTTGGGGGTAAGACGCTGTGTTTCCACACCAAACTTTGTGGGTGTAAGAGTTTGTGTCTCAACTTACGAAATCGTCGGTTTAAAAGGTTTTCTCTCAATACCAGACATTGTTGGTTTAAGATGTTGTGTCTCAACACCAGACTTCGTGGGTTTAAGAGGTTGTGTCTCAACACACGACTTGGTGGGTGTAAGAGGGTGTGTCGCAACACCAAACTTTGTGGATTTAAGATGTTATGTCTCAACACCAGACATTGTTGTATAAAAAGGTGTGTCAACACCAGAATTTGGTGGTGTCAGAGTGTTTGTCTCAATACCAGACTTTTTGAGTGTAAGAGGCTGTGTCTCAACACACGACCTTGTGGTTGTAAGAGTGTGTGACATCACCAGACTTTGTGGGTTTAAGAGGGTCCGTCTCAACACCATATTTTGTGGGTGTTAGAGGTTGTGTCTCAACACATGACTTTGTTGGTTTAAAAGGTTGTGTCTCAACACCAGACTTTGTGGGTGTAAGATGGTATCTGTCAACACACGAATTTTTGGGTTTAAGAGGTTATGTCTCAAAACAAGACTTTGTCGGTTTAAGAGTGTGTGTCTCAACACCAGACTTTGTGGGTGTAAGAGATTGTGTCTCAACACCAGACACTGTGGGTGTAAGATGGTGTGTCCAGACACCAGATTTTGTTGGTGTAAAAGAGTGTGTCTCAACACCAGACTTTGTGAGTGTCAGAGGGTGTTTCTCAACACACAACTTTGTGGTTGTAAAAGGATGTGTCCCAACACACGACTTTGTTGGTGTAAGAGGGTTTGTCTCAACACTAGACTTTGTGAGTGTAAGAGAGTTGTCTCAATACTAGATTTTGTTGATGTAAGATGTTGTGTCTCAACACTAGACTTTGTGGGTTTAAAAGAGTGTGTCTCAACACCAGACTTTGTGGTTTTAAGAGGTTGTGTCTCAACACCAGACCTTGTGGGTTTAAGAAGGTGTGTCTTAAAACCAGAATTTGTGGGTGTAAGAGGTTGTGTCTAGACACCAGTCTTTGAGGGTGTAAGAGGATTTTTCTTAAAACCAGACTTTGTGGGTGTAAGAGGGTATGTCTCAACACCAAACTTTGTGTGTTTAAGAGGTTTTGTCTCAACACCAGACTTTGTCCGTGTAAGAAGGTGTGTCTCAACACCAGGCTTTGTGGGTTTAAGAGGGTTTGTCTCAACACCAGAATGTGTGGGTGTAATAGGATGTGTCTCAACACCAGAGTTTTTCGGTTTTAGAGGGTGTGTCTCATTACACGTCTTTGTGGTTTTAAAAAAGTGTTTCTCAACTCAAGACTTTGTGGGTGTAAAAGGGTGTGTCTTAACACCAGACTTTGTGTTTTAAGAGGGTGTGTCTCAACACCAGACTATGTGGGTGTAAGAGGATGCGTCTTAACACACGGCTTTGGGGGTGTAAGAGGTTGTGTCTCAACAAACGACTTTGTGGGTTTAAGATCTTGTGTCTCAACACACGACTTTATGGGTGTAAGAGGTTGTGTCTCAACACCAGACTTTGTGGGTGTAAGATGGTGTGTCTCAACACATTACTTTGTGGATTTAAGATGTTGTTTCTCAACACCAGACTTCGTGGGTTTAAGAGGTTGTGTCTCAACACACGACTTGGTGGGTGTAAGAGGGTGTGTCTGAACACCAGACTTTGTGGGTGTCAGAGGGTGTGTCTCAACACACGACTTCGTTGTTTTAAGAGGTTGTGTCTCAACACACGACTATGTGGGTGTAGGAGGGTGTGTCTCAACACCAGACTTTCTGACCCACCCTTCCACCTCCAGATATAATTTTGTTCATTTGATGTATAATGTATCTAAGCCGTAAACACACTAATGTTCAGTTACTGTGGTTATGTATATATTATGAAGTGACGCTTTATGTTTTGTTACCAATTTGTTTGCATAATTTGAAAACGAAGTCTTCAAATAGCATGCAAAACCCAAAGCTCATAAATAGACTCGTCGGTTGATTCATAAATAGACTCGTCGGTTGATTCATATATAGACTCATCGGTTGACTCCTAAATAGGGTCATCAAATGATTCTAAATAAACTCGTCGGTTGATGCATAAATAGATTCGTCTGTTGATTCATAAATAGACTCGTCGGTTGATTCATAAATAGACTCATCGGTTGATTCATCAGTTGGTAATGTATTTCATTTTCTTATAATCTAGAGAAACGCATTTTCCATAAGGGGCCATCAATCTAAGACGTACGCATTGAAAAAAAAGAAGAGAGGGTGGGGGTGGTGGTGGTGTTCTGTGTGATTGGGATCTTTTGGGTACTTCTATCGGCAGAAAGTACGTACATTAATTTAAAATACCGACGATTTTAGTGTTCACCATGACCATGCTATTCTTCTCCTTGACCATGTTATTCTTCTCCTTGACCATGTTATTCTTCTCCTTGACCATGTTATTCTTCTCGATGACCATGTTATTCTTCTCGATGACCATGTTATTCTTCTCCTTGACCATGTTATTCTTCTCCTTGACCATGTTATTCTTCTCCTTGACCATGTTATTCTTCTCCTTGACCATGTTATTCTTCTCCTTGACCATGTTATTCTTCTCCTTGACCATGTTATTCTTCTCCTTGACCATGTTATTCTTCTCGATGACCATGTTATTCTTCTCCTTGACCATGTTATTCTTCTCGATGACCATGTTATTCTTCTCCTTGACCATGTTATTCTTCTCCTTGATCATGTTATTCTTCTCCTTGACCATGTTATTATTCTCGATGACCATGTTATTCTTCTCCTTGACCATGTTATTCTTCTCCTTGACCATGTTATTCTTCTCCTTGACCATGTTATTCTTCTCCTTGACCATGTTATTCTTCTCCTTGACCATGTTATTCTTCTCCTTACCATGGTATTCTTCTCCTTGACCATGTTATTCTTCTCCTTGACCATGTTATTCTTCTCCTTGACCTTGTTTGTCTTCTCCTTGACCATGTTATTCTTCTCCTTGACCATGTTATTCTTCTCCTTGACCATGTTATTCTTCTCCTTGACCATGTTATTCTTCTCCTTGACCATGTTATTCTTCTCCTTGACCATGTTATTCTTCTCCTTGACCATGTTATTCTTCTCCTTGACCATGTTATTCTTCTCCTTGACCATGTTATTCTTCTCCTTGACCATGTTATTCTTCTCCTTGACCATGTTATTCTTCTCCTTGACCATGTTATTCTTCTCCTTGACCATGTTATTCTTCTCCTTGACCATGTTATTCTTCTCCTTGACCATGTTATTCTTCTCCTTGACCATGTTATTCTTCTCCTTGACCATGTTATTCTTCTCCTTGACCATGTTATTCTTCTCCTTGACCATGTTATTCTTCTCCTTGACCATGTTATTCTTCTCCTTGACCATGTTATTCTTCTCCTTGACCATGTTATTCTTCTCCTTGACCATGTTATTCTTCTCCTTGACCATGTTATTCTTCTCCTTGACCATGTTATTCTTCTCCTTGACCATGTTATTCTTCTCCTTGACCATGTTATTCTTCTCCTTGACCATGTTATTCTTCTCCTTGACCATGTTATTCTTCTCCTTGACCATGTTATTCTTCTCCTTGACCATGTTATTCTTCTCCTTGACCATGTTATTCTTCTCCTTGACCATGTTATTCTTCTCCTTGACCATGTTATTCTTCTCCTTGACCATGTTATTCTTCTCCTTGACCATGTTATTCTTCTCCTTGACCATGTTATTCTTCTCCTTGACCATGTTATTCTTCTCCTTGACCATGTTATTCTTCTCCTTGACCATGTTATTCTTCTCCTTGACCATGTTATTCTTCTCCTTGACCATGTTATTCTTCTCGATGACCATGTTATTCTTCTCCTTGACCATGTTATTCTTCTCGATGACCATGTTATTCTTCTCGATGACCATGTTATTCTTCTCCTTGACCATGTTATTCTTCTCGATGACCATGTTATTCTTCTCCTTGCATACCAGCTTCAAACATTTCCGGAGAGATACCTTTTGGTGTAGTTAGTGGCAGCTGCACTTCCTATTCATTCACAACGTACTGTTCTGACAGAGGGCATGCAAATGGGCTCAGTTCAGATCCTGTTACGGGTGAGCACTTCATCTTAACAACCATAAATATCTTTTGAAAATTAGAGGTATCATAAATCAAACTATGTATGTAAGTTAATTATAAATTTATTTTTCATCTATATTACTTAAAATTAGCTTTTTAACACATAATGTTAACAAGAATAAACAAACAAACAAAAATCAAAATCCGCGGCTTCTTTGACGATCCTGAATCAGGGGCGTCACGGGAGTTAGTGTGACCCTTCCGCCCACCCCGACCCCCCATTAAGTAATTCTTAACCAGATCATACAGAATCGATGATTTATTTGTCAACTAAGTTCTAAAGCCTCAAAAGACTTAAGAATAAAGCACAGAATTCGAGGTAAGAGCGCACCAAAAAAAAATAAATAAAAAAAATAATAAATGCATCAACATTTGTTTTCATTGACAAGTTAAACTTCACACTCAAAACTTTCCTTTCCTGATCTTCGAAGTGCAAACCTGTCAATAAAAAAATCAGCATGCTTGACATTATTGCTTTCATTCGACAAATTGAAAAGACATCAAAGACAAGACTGTTCCATGGTATCATCCCTTTACTGCTTTCATTCGACAAAACGGCAATTCCAGAAAGACAAGACTTGTTCCATGGTAGCTCGTATATGGCTGTAAAAGTTTCAGCCAGAGACAACAAACAAGCAAAAGGAGAGATCGTGAGACATAATTTTTGTGGGAATAATGAGTCATTCTAGGAGGTACAATGCAGTTGTGAATTTCAAAACTTCAAATATTTGAAAAAATCTTTAGATTCGTCGAGATGACTCGATAGTAGGGGCATCGTTGAGATGGCCACCTGCTCTGGTGACAACCTGTTCCCGTGACACACGGCTCTGGTGACAGCCTGTTCCGGTGACACCCTGCTCTGGTGACACGCTATTTTAGCGGCACCCGGCTCATTTGACACCCTGCTCTGGTGGCACCCTTCTCTAGTGGCAAACTGTTCTTATGACACCCTGTCCTGGTTGCACATATATTTTTGTATTTAACTGAATATGAATATTTATGAATGCTTTTAGCGAACTATTTCAAATGTGCATTTTAAATTTGGTGTCACCTCCTTTGGGTTGTCAATCTGTTAGCTCCGCACCCCAACACAACTCCTAGTGACGCAACTGCTCATTACAATCTGAAAAAGCTTAATTGTAACCGCCAAGATGTTATTAAAATGAAATAAAATTTCCAAACCCTTATATTAAAAAAAAGTATTATTGTTTACATAAGAATGTGTTCAAACATCGGATAAACAATGTCGACCCCTTTCTCACAATAAAGATAAAGTGTATATACTTTGTGTACCGAGGTGACCAGACTGGGATTATGACTGGGATGATGACTGGGATAATGACTGGAATAATGACTGGGATGATGACTGGGATAATGACTGGGATAATGACTGGGATGATGACTGGGATGATGACTGGGATAATGACTGGGATAATGACTGGGATAATGACTGGGATAATGACTGGGATAATGACTGGGATAATGACTGGGATAATGACTGGGATGATGACTGGGATATTTACTGGGATAATGACTGGGATAATGACTGGGATTATGACTGGGATGATGACTGGGATAATGACTGGGATAATGACTGGGATAATGATTGGTGTGATGACTCGGATCATGACTGGGATGATGACTGGGATAATTACTGGGATGATGACTGGGATAATGACTGGGATGTTGAATAGGATGATGACTAGGAAAATGACTGGGATAATGACTAGGATAATGACTGGGATGATGATTGGGATCATGACTGGGATGATGACTGGGATTATGACTGGGATGATGACTGGGATATTGACTGGGATGATGAGTGCGATAATGACGGGGATGATGACTGGGATGATGACTGGGATGTTGACTAGGATGATGACTAGGAAAATGACTGGGATAATGACTGGGATGATGAGTGGGATAATGACTGGGATGATGACTGGTATGATGACTGGGATAATGACTGGGATAATGACTGCGATGATGACTGGGATAATGACTGGGTTAGTGACGTGCTGAATGACATTTTAGCCCCTACAGAGCTGATGTGCTGAATGACTTTTTAGCCCATTCAGAGTTGATCTGTAGAATGACCTTCTAGCCTTTACAGAGCTGACATGTTGAATGACCTTCTAGCCATGTGTCCCTCATCAATCAATGATAAAGACATTTCCACAAAAAAAAAAATATTTTTTTTACTTGTCCTAGTTGATGCACTTAATTTCCATGAAACAGGCTCAATCTGACGCGAGTTTTTACAGGGAGTTCTTTAAGTCTTGAAAAAAATACGTGCTTTTATTTTTTAATAGATATCCTGATCATATTTATTTGCAACCTAAAGTTTGGGACACAACTATCCGCCATGGAAGCTTCACGAGATCTTCTCAACGCCCCCCCCCCCACCCCAAAATTCCACAAGATGATATTATATATGTATGTTTAGTAAGATAATTTCTCTTTCACAGAAATGCTGGCTCCGACAGGCCATTGGGGAACCGAATTCATAGTGATGACAATACCGGCCAGAATGCAACAAGGTTCAGCAAGAGTCATAAACTCCGACAAACGGAACCGAGTGGATTTTACGGTTTCAGATCCCAACTACAATCGAAAATTTTTATTTTTACTGGAAAGATCACACGTCGACGTAAGATACTTAATCATTTTTTGACAAGGGGGTGAAAAGGGTCTTAAAGTTTAAAGAGAACTTAGATAACTTTTGACGTCTGACATCTGTTTCTCACTGTCCGTTGCATACGGCGGGAAGACTTTTTTTCCTTATAAATGGGAGTAGCATAATAGACCGGTCCTTGACATTGATATGTGACCGGTCCTTGACATTGATATGCGACCGGTCCTTGACATTGATATGCGACCGGTCCTTGACATTGATATGCGACCGGTCCTTGACATTGATGTGTGAACGGTCCTTGACATTAATATGCTTCAATGTCCTTGACATTGAAATGCGACCGGTCCTTGACATTGATATGCGACCGGTCCTTGACATTGATATGCGACCGGTGATATGCGACCGGTCCTTGACATTGATATGCGACCGGTCCTTGACATTGATATGCGTCCGGTCGTTGAGCTGCAGACCTCGCAGCACTTTCGCATGAGAGCATTAACTGTTTTTTTTTTTAAATTAAAAACTTTACCTTTCGTTTGTGAATTAGTTCTTCAAGACTAGGACTTTGATTGCCGCGTCCTCTTAATTAAAGAATTTCATTTTACTTGCATTTCCATCTTGTGGATTCTTAATTTTTTTGTTTGCACACTTTACAAATTTGCAAAGTAAATCGTTATTTCTCATGGATGCGGTCCATCAGAGCTGTTGACGGTTCTCGTGTCAACTGACTTGTGTCAACATCGCGTCTTCTCCGGCGTCGGCGGAGGCCGGTTGACACCGTCGCACACTTATCTGTTACAAGGAAAGATGAACGCCAGCATTCTATACAATGCACAATCTTAAGCCGTGGCCATGGTGAGTCTCACCGTGCACAATCTTAAGTTGTGGTCCTCGTAAGCCTCATAGTGCACAAGCTTAAACTATGACCATGGTGATGCTTTTAGATGAGAATCTTAATTTTTGGCCACGGTGAGGCTTTAAGTTGACAATCTTAATATGTTGCCATGGTAAGTCTTACAGTGCACAATCTTAAGTTGTGGCAAGGCAATGGTGATGCTTCCAGTTGACATTCTTAACTAGTGGCCATGGGGATGCTTCCACTTGACATTCTTAACTAGTGGCCATGGTGATGCTTCCAGTTGACATTCTTAACTAGTGCCCATGTTGATGCTTCCAGTTGACATTCTTAACTAGTGGCCATGGTGAGGCTTCCAGTTGACAATATTAATCTGCGGCCTAAAGTCTAGAACACAATTTTGATAGGAATATGCCTTTCCGTTGTCTGATTTTTAAACAGGCGGAGCACCACTAAATGCTAATCTCTCCATACCTCACGTATTTAGTTGCTATAAGAACAAATGATCTCAGAAACAAGGTATAAAACAATCTTAGCAGCAAGGTATAAACGATTTTAGTAGCAAGGTATCAAAAGATCTTGGTAGTAAGGTATACAAAGATCTTAGTAGCAAGGTATAAAAAGATCGTCGTAGGAAGGTATAAAAAGATCTTAGTAGCAAGGTATAAAAATATCTTAGTTAGCAAGGTATAAAAAGATCTTAGCATAAAGGTATAAAAAGATCTTAGTTAGCAAGGTATAAAAAGATCTTAGTAACAAGGTATAAAAAGATCTTAGTTAGCAAGGTATAAAAGATCTTAGTAGTAAGGTATAAAAAGATCTTAGTAGTAAGGTATAAAAAGATCTTAGTAGCAAGGTATAAAAAGATCTTAGTAACAAGGTATAAAAGATCTTAGTAGCAAGGTATAAAAAGATTTTAGTAACAAGGTATAAAAAGATCTTAGTAACAAGGTATAAAAAGATCTTAGTAGCAAGGTACAAAAATATCTTAGTAGCAAGGTATAAAAAGATCTTAGTAACAAGGTATAAAAAGATCTTAGTAGCAAGGTATAAAAAGATTTTAGTAGTAAAGTATAAAAAGATCGTCGTAGGAAGGTATAAAAAGGTCTTAGTAGCAAGGTATAAAAGATCTTAGTAGTAAGGTATACAAAGATCTTAGTAGTTAAGTATAACAAGATCTTAGTAGCAAGGTATGAAAATATATTAGTAGTAAGGTATAAAAAGATCTTGGTAGTAAGGTATAAAAAGATCTTAGAAGCAAGGTATAAAAAGATCTTAGTTAGCAAGGTATAAAAAGATCTTAGAAGCAAGGTATAAAAAGATCTTAGTTAGCAAGGTATAAAAAGATCGTCGTAGCAAGGTATAAAAATATCGTCGTAGCAAGGTATAAAAAGATCTTAGTAACAAGGTATAAAAAGATCTTAGTTAGCAAGGTATAAAAAGATCGTCGTAGCAAGGTATAAAAAGATCGTCGTAGCAAGGTATAAAAAGATCTTAGAAGCAAGGTATAAAAAGATCTTAGTTAGCAAGGTATAAAAAGATCTTAGAAGCAAGGTATAAAAAGATCTTAGTAGCAAGGTATAAAAATATCTTAGTTAGCAAGGTATAAAAATATCTTAGTAGCAAGGTATAAAAAGATCTTAGTAGCAAGGTATAAAAATATCTTAGTAGTAAAGTATAAAAAGATCTTAGTAGTAAAGTATAAAAAGATCTTAGTAGTAAAGTATAAAAAGATCTTAGTAGCAAGGTATAAAAATATATTAGTAGTAAGGTATAAAAAGATCTTGGTAGTAAGGTATAAAAAGATCTTAGAAGCAAGGTATAAAAAGATCTTAGTTAGCAAGGTATAAAAAGATCGTCGTAGCAAGGTATAAAAATATCTTAGTAGAAAGGTATAAAAATATCTTAGTTTGCGAGGTATAAAAAGATCGTCGTAGCAAGGTATAAAAAGATCGTTGTAGCAAGGTATAAAAAGATCTTAGTTAGCAAGGTATAAAAATATCTTAGTTAGCAAGGTATAAAAAGATCGTCGTAGCAAGGTATAAAAAGATCTTAGTTAGCAAGGTATAAAAATATCTTAGTTAGCAAGGTATAAAAAGATCGTCGTAGGAAGGTATAAAAATATCTTAGTAGCAAGGTATAAAAAGATCTTAGTAACAAGGTATAAAAAGATCTTAGTAGCAAGGTATAAAAAGATCTTAGTAGTAAAGTATAAAAAGATCTTAGTAGTAAGGTATACAAAGATCTAAGTATCAAGGTATAAAAAGATCTTAGTAGTAAGGAATAAAAAGATCTTAGTAGAAAGGTATAAAAGATCTTAGTAGCAAGGTATAAAAATATCTTAGTAGCAAGGTATGAAAAGATCTTAGTAGTAAGGTATAAAGAGATCTTAGAAGCAAGGTATAAAAAGATCGTCGTAGCAAGGTATAAAAATATTTTAGTAACAAGGTATAAAAAGATCTTAGTAGCAAGGTATAAAAAGATCTTAGTTAGCAAGGTATAAAAAGATCGTCATAGCAAGGTATAAAAAGATCGTCGTAGGAAGGTATAAAAAGATCATAGTTAGCAAGGTATAAAAAGATCGTCGTAGGAAGGTACAAAAAGATCTTAGTAGCAAGGTATAAAAAGATCTTAGTAACAAGGTATAAAAAGATCTTAGTAACAAGGTATAAAAAGATCTTAGTTAGCAAGGTATAAAAAGATCGTCGTAGCAAGGTATAAAATGATCAATATGCTTGATGTTTTGTACTACATTTTGTTGTTTTGATCAAGTCAAATGACTTTGTGTCATTTTATATTTTGACTAAGTCCAGACAGTTATTTTAAACATTCCTTAGTGTTAAGCAATATAATTAATGTCTAATCCTCTTGATACTGAGACCAAAATGGCCCGACAATGGTCAGACAAGCTATCTAATGCCTAAGGATAGGTATAGCCTACAAATGCTGTAGTGTAAAAACAGTAAAATGTAGAGAGTAATCGCTAAAAATATTTTTAAATGACTTAGCGATGTACTTTGTCAAGCTGTGACTGGAGCATACATTTGGGCCGAGCTCCACTCCAGCTTCACTTCAGCTCCAATCCAGCTCCGCTCCAGCTCCAATTCAGCTCCACCCAGATTTACTCCGGCTCAAATCCAACTCCATTCCAGCTATAATCCAGCTCCACTCTAGCTTCAATCCAGATCCAATCAAGCTCCAATCCAGCTCAACTCCAGATCCAATCCAGCTCTTCTTCAGATACAATTCAGCTCCAGGCTAGCTCCAATCCAGCTTCACTCCAGCTCCACTCAGGCTCCACTCCAGCTCAATTCCAGCTCCACTCCAGCTCTTATCCAGCTCTTTTAAAAGATACTTTATAACCATTAATCCTTAAATATAAAGTTATACATGTTAAGCGCCCCCCCCCCCCCTCCCCACTAAACCACCGATCATAGTCACGATGAAAGGTGGGACGTTTGATAAGAATATGTTTTAAGCTCAGGGATTGACAAAAAAGAGGGAAGTGGCTGGGTGTCACCTAGGGGCACGAGGGAGAAACTTGCAAAGTCAATTTTTTAATACTATTTATTATCACCAGTATTTAGGTAGGCTTACCAAAATATTAAGGGTTGAAATCGGGGACCTCTGGTCGAAAACGGGGCCAGTGGCGTACCTTAAGGGCCACAGAGATGGCCACCCCGGGACGCACTTGTGTAAGTGTTAATGAACAGTTTATTAAAGATGTGTTTAATGGTGGTGCATTGTGTGTGTGTGTGTGGGGGGGGGGCGGGCTGGTTAAGCCCTAACGAGATTTAGTCATCGGGTAAAGCATCATCCTGTAAGTTGTTAATTTGTTAATAGACTGTCAATTCAGTTTCATATTTCTCACGTGAACACACTTGTCTAATCTCAAAAAAAGCGTCTTTAGTCTTTTTCCGTTGGTCCGAACACCTCTCTGCAACTTAGTGACTGATCGTTTTATTGATGAGAGGATTATATCACTGACTGTAAAAATTATGTATACATGCGTATGCAACAGCTTGCGAGTTATTTAGCCAAGGCTTCATGTGCTTATCATAATCAGACTCATGTCGCAATTCAAGCTTGTAACGTTACAGCCTTTACACACACAGTTTTAGTGTTGTTACATTAAAAATGAAATGTGTCTCCGGCCAAGTTCTTATATAAATATGCACAACACTAACATAGATAGCACAACACTAACATAGATAGCACAACACAAACACAGATAGCACAACACTAACATAGATAGCACAACACTAACATAGATAGCACAACACTAACATAAATAGCACAACACTAACATAAATAGCACAACACTAACATAAATAGCACAACACTAACATAGATAGCACAACACTAACATAAATAGCACAACACTAACATAAATAGCACAACACTAACATAGATAGCACAAGACGAACATAGACAGCACAACACTAAAATAGATAGTACAACACTAACACAGTTAGCACAACACGAACATAGATAGCACAACACCAACATAGATAGCACAACACTAACATAGATAGCACAACACTAACATAGATAGTACAACACTAACACAGTTAGCACAACACGAACATAGATAGCACAACACTAAAATAGATAGTACAACACTAACATACATAGCACAACACTAACATAGATAGTACAACACAAACACAGCACAACACGAACATAGATAGCACAATACTAAAATAGATAGTACAACACTAACACAGTTAGCACAACACGAACATAGATAGCACAACACTAACATAGATAGCACAACACTAACATAGATAGCACAACACTAACCTAGATAGCACAATACTAACAAAGGTAACACAACACTAACACAGATAGCACAGCACTAACATAGATAGCACAACACTAACATAGATAGCACAACACTAACCTAGATAGCACAATACTAACATAGGTAACACAGCACTAACATAGATAGCACAACACTAAAATAGATAGTACAACACTAACACAGTTAGCACAACACGAACATAGATAGCACAACACTAACATAGATAGCACAACACTAACATAGATAGCACAACACTAACATAGATACCACAACACTAACATAGATAGCACAACACTAACATAGATAGCACAACACTAACATAGATAGCACAACATTAACCTAGATAGCACAATACTAACATAGGTAACACAACACTAACATAGATAGCACAGCACTAACATAGATAGCACAACACTAACATAGATAGCACAACACTAACATAGATAGCACAACACTAACATAGATAGCACAACACTAACATAGATTGCACAATTTTTTTGGTAATTCAATTTATTTAAATAAAATGGGACAACGTTGCTCAACCGACCGGGACAACGTTGCTCAACCAACCGGGACAACGTTGCTCAACCGACCGGGACAACGTTGCTCAACCGGGACGATCTCGACCTAACCGCCACGTTTTCGCTACTTCCGGAGTTGACACATTTTGAATGCATTGACACGTATCTCAAAACTCAGTGATGTTGGATAAGAGTTAGGGGGGGGGGGGGGGGAGTTAAATTAATGAATTTTATTTTCTTCACCCCCGTCCCCTGAAAAAAAATTTACTGAGCTGCCTAGTTTGGTACCCAAATCCAAATATATTATGTAATGGAAGATCGCTCCTTGGACGTACGGCAAATAACAAAGAAGCACGAATCTGGTCGGCCAATGATGACAGCAGTGAAATAAATGAAATAGAAGGTAGCTACTTGGACTTTTGGCAAATAACAAAGAAGCACGAATCTGGTCGGCAAATGACGACAGCAATGAAATAAAAAGCGATACACAAGGGCAGAACATAAGTGGAGTCCATGGGCGCCGGATGCCCCCCCCCCCTTTTTTCTGTATTGATTGGATACATTTTTTTTTTATTTAAGTAAAGAGAAAATAAAGAGAAAGTAACTAAGCTGGTGTCCCATCCGTTCGTTCAACATACAAATATGCTACTGTACATTAAAACTACATTAAAACATTACTAAATATTCTTTGCCCCCCCCCCCCCTAGAAATTTTTCCATGGTGGAGTCCCCGATATTGAACAACAGCTGCGACTCACTCCCCCCCCCCCTTTTTTTCCCCTCACCCCAAATAAAAGGGTCTGGAAACCTTCGACGGCATAAACAGTGAATAAATAACTAGAGATAATAACAGATGACATACAGTCTGAGAGACAACTTAGATTCAAGGAGTCTGAAAGGAAACGAGCAATGAGTTCGGCTATTTTCTCAGTTTCCAACTCTTTCCAGTCTGGTCTCTGGCTATCTTTTCTGAGACCAGAAAGCTTGAAAAGAATTTTGTTGATCGCCCAAGCTTTACTGAGAGTTGAAAAGGTAAAGAAGAATAAGACGAAGCATTTGTGCTGTTGTTATTAAAGGGACATACGGAAAGGAAGTGATCATTGATAAGTGCAATCATTTAAATAGCGGAGAGAGAGAGAGAGAGAGAATGAGAGAGAGAGAGAATGAGAGAGAGAGAGAGAGAGAGAGAGAGAGAGAGAATGAGAGAGAGAGAGAGAGAGAGAGAGAGAGAGGGGAGAAAAGGAGAGAGAGAGAGAGAGAGGAGAGGATATACACTCTTATAATTTTAGAGAGAGAGAGAAAAAGAGAGAGAGAGGAGGAGAGAGAGAGAGAGAGAGGGAGAGAGAGAGAAAGAGAGAGAGAGAGAGAGAGAGAGAGAGAGAGGGGAGAAAAGGAGAGAGAGAGAGAGAGAGTAGAGGTTATACACTCTTATAATTTTCCTGGCCAAAACCTAAGGGAGGTCAGCTTGTGAAAGAGCTGGCTTTAGAACGAGTATCTTCAGTATTACTTGTATTATTAACAAAATGATTCTTTATATTTCCTTCAATCAGCTTCTTAAATTTTACTGGCACTCTCTAATAATTTTCCTGTTGCCTCCTGGTTTGTATTCACATATTCAAGAGTGTTTATTAATGAGATATATAGCTTGTCATGGAACCAATAGTAGGAAGTTTTTTGATACCATTTTTAAAAATTTATATTTAAAAAAAATAGTTTTTTTTTTTTTTTTTTGGTTAGGTTAGAGTTAGAGTTTTCAACCTAAGGCTTAACACCAAATATCCGGTGCAAGTGGCTTACATGCAATGCTCTGCGTGCATTGAAAAGTGGAATTGGACCGTTGTCGAACCTACCGGAGATCCAAGCTATTGTATGATAACACCCAACAACCTGTTTTTCGTCCGGTACATCTGGATGTAAGTATCAACTGTTAATTCTCCCGTGACTTGATGTGATCTTAGAACGCTGTTTAGATACATATCTGATTCGTATTGGAAGGCAAATTTCCTACTCATTGTGTTGGTAACTTAAGTGGAATTATAATTGACCTTTTGTAAATTTTCAGGCTGCCAGAAACGCCGACCACAAACTACGCTGCACTTGTTTCCGAGACAGAAAACTGCCAATTTATAACTTTGGATGATAATCCGTTGCCTTCTAGGTAATTCATGTTCTCAGTGATCACTTATTGGCTACTACAACTAAAGTCAACTTGATCCATGACTAGATATACTTTACCAACTAAATTCGGCTTGATTTTTGACTAGATATGCCTTACCAACAACTAAAGTAAACTTGATTTTTGACTAGATATGCCTTACCAACAACTAAAGTCAACTTGATTTATGACTAGATATATTTTACCAACAACTAAAGTCAGCTTGATTTATGAGTAGATATACTTTAGCAACAACTAAAGCCAACTTGATTTTTCATGTTAACTTTTAGTTTTATTTGGGAAAATGTCTCTGAAACGCCGACGTATTCCGTTGGACATTTGAAGCTGACGTCTGGATATAATGAATTCGGGTCAAGTTCCTTTAAGAAATTTGGCTGTTATTTCTATGGTCTAGCAGAGGAAGTGATGTTTATGCATCCTGGTGGATATCAGGTATTTCATTAAAAGGTAGTCTCATTATTATTGAATTTATTGGCAACCAATGATTTTACAAATCATCAATTATCTGTATACACTTTGAAACCAATAGGCATGTTTAACTGAGCACTCCAGTATATCTTTTAGCACTATACAGTATAGATATCAGAGCTATCAAGAATACATTTTTAGCATTATCTATAATACATATCTGCACTCTCTTGATAACCCATTGACACTTATTATTATTATTTCATTAGATACCAATGTATGAACATTTTGGCATCAATTAATATACATATTAGCACCGTCCAGAGTACCCATTGCAAACCAATTAGTATACGTAAAATCCAGTGGCAAAGCTATCTTAACATGGGCACCCACAACAACTTTATATACGGGCCTTTTCTCCAACACCCATAGTTACAAAACTACACCAGTACCATCATTATAAATAAGTCCATTAGAAAGTATAAACACCAGTCATCAAAGATAGCATGCCTCTGCACTCAACAACGCCCATTTCTATAGACATTGACATATTCAACGATCACTAGGTCGTTCAACAGGTAAAATCAACACTGGGTCATATGCCATCAATTGTTCAATAGGTACAATCAACCTTGGGTCATATGCCACCAAATGTTCAATAGGTGCAATCAACACTGGGTCATATGCCACCAATTGTTCAATAGGTACAATCAACATTGGGTCATATGCCACCAAATGTTCACAGGTACAATCAACACTGGGTCATATGCCACCAGATGTTCAATAGGTACAATCAAGACTCGGTCATATGCCACCAATTGTTCAATAGGTACAATCAACACTGGATCATATGCCACCAAATGTTCAATAGATACAATCAACACTGGGTCATATAAAACCAAATGTTCAATAGGTACAATCAACACTCGGTCATATGCCACCAAATGTTCAATAGGTACAATCAACACTCGGTCATATGCCACCAAATGTTCAATAGATACAATCAACACTCGGTCATATGCAACCAAATGTTCAATAGGTACAATCAACACTCGGTCATATGCCACCAAATGTTCAATAGATACAATCAACACTCGGTCATATGCAACCAAATGTTCAATAGATACAATCAACACTGGGTCATATGCAACCAAATGTTCAATAGGCACAATCCGTGTGGTCTTTGAAAGCGCAGTCGCACATCACTAAAGAGTAATTACTCTCAACACTAATTCTTTGTACGATCTGACTCCAATTGTTTCTTTCCTTTAGCACTTGTTTAAAACTGTATATTAAGATGTGTAAATAAATAATTTACGCCACATGACGTCACAAAATCAGGAAGTTACCAGAAAGAAGTAATAGTTTACTGTCAAGAACATGGGACTTAGAAGATTAGATAGAATTAAAATCTCTCGAACTAAATTTGTATTTTCCTTTAATCGTTAAATAATATCCATTGGTTATAATTAGTACAACTAGACCCCCCCCCCCTCCCATCTGAAATCCCCATCGATATGCCTATAAATAGAAGGATCTCCTCGAGTACCAGTTGGCGCGGCGCCAATCATGATATGTGATGACCTTTATCTAAACAATGGGTTGTCAACCTTCCTTATGTCGCGGCCCTTGAATACAGTTCCTAACGTTTTGGCGACCCCCAGCCATGAAACGAGGCTCGTATCTACTTTATAAATATGTGTTTTCCCTCAAAGGGGTCACGACCCACAAGTCCAGAACCACTGATCTAAACCCTCACGCCTGGCTTTCTTCCAGCGATATGAGTCCTTATGTTTCTAACCCAGTGGTGTTTTTTTGAATAAATTAATTTGGGTCTTTCCATTATTAAATTTTTTGCGCATCTATTAAAGATTTTCATGGGAAAAAAAATAAGTTGTAGAAGTCGCATCGAGCATATTTTAAATACTTACAATACAAGAATTATGTTCAAGGAATTTTATTTAAAATATTTTGAGCAGGTTTAATTAATAAATTTTAAAAAAAATTAAAATAAACATTTATCTACAAGTCATGGACGCGTTTTACAAAAAGCAATCATTTTGTGTCATCGGAGGTCAGTTAAAGATGGAAATCGACCTTTACTTGATGCTTCCCATGGGGTTAAGTTCCATACTTTCTATCCAACAGGCATGCGATTCCACAATAGATGTGACGGTCGGTGACCTCATCGACAACGACTGTGATGGTTCGATTGACGAAGAAATAGCGGATTATTTCGGTTTGTTGATATGGGGTTGTCACTGATATGATGTTGATACATAGTGACGCTCCAATTGTAATTAAATTGTAATTAAAGCTAGTACTTAAAATAATTGTGATACAAAGTATTCTGTTTGCTGGCATATGCGCGAGTTTAATGATATCAATTCCTCTGCACACGCTCTCTCTCTCTCTCTCTCTCTCTCTCTCTCTCTCTCTCTCTCTCTCTCTCTCTCTCTCCCCCCCCCTTGTTTTAAACCTTTTGAAAACGAAAGAGAGCAGAATCCCAATGACTTGCAAAAGAGATGGCTGCACGGAGGGCAGACCCACCATATTAGGCAAACACATTTGTTATAGAAGGTTTAGCTCAGCAAACTTCTTGGTAGTGGTCAAGGTTATGAGGATCCCTGTTGTTATGTGTAGACCGTTGTTTTCATGTTTGGTAGGGAAAGATGTTGAGTTAGAGATTTTATGTGTAATTGTATCGTTTGTGTGAGAGTGTTGTGACGTAATTATGTAATGGGAAGTGACGCGTTAGTTTTCGTTGTTGATAGAGAAGAGAGGTGGCCGTTGTGCACTGTTCAAGACATAGCTTCTTGTGTGATGTTTCTATGTGTGAGGATTTCAACTAGATAGATTGTGAAGTTGAACGTTTACAAGCTGTATAGTGAAGTACACTGATTGTCAGGTCGAAGGGGGGATATTAAACTTATATATAGCAACAAACCGTAAAGTGTCTGTTGCATTAGAAACCGTTGCTGTTGGTTATACTGTTCGTGGGATCAAGTGAGAGACTTGGCTAGAGAAGTAGACACTCATTGCCATGAGTGGATCATTGCAACTCAATCGATTCACCGCTTCGACAGTAGTCTTGCCTTAAAATAGATTTACTCTGCTTTTCCCCTTTCACCCTTTTGAGGTCGTGTGAGAGAACCTGGTGACTGAACATGTTGACTACATATGGTGACTAAACGGTGGTGTTACGATTCTTTTTAAGGTTGTAACAATTTAATCTATGTTTAGGATTTGTCTTGTTAGGATGACTAAGACCATGTACCAAGAAAACGATCAGAATGCCAGAAAAGATTACAATACAGAATTCATTGAAACGAAAAATTCTGATATAATTTTAAAAAAAAATCAAATTTGTCGAAATGAGGAAAGTATACAAATAAAGACATCAAATTCACTTGAATATATCTTGAAGTAAAAGGTTTGAAATAATAATTCACACACATCGTGTAAATAGTCATCCACACACACATAGATAAGTAGCTTTCACTGCATACCCCCACACCCCCCCCCCTCACTCTCCCTCTCTCTCTCTTAAGTCTATTTAAAATCACAATTGACTGACTTATGTAAAGTAAGGGGACATAACTTCTAAATACTGAACATCTAACAACTCACGTGGCAAGTGTGAGTAAATTGTCTTTTCTAACAAAGAAAACGAAAAATTATGTATCTTAATTAACAAGCTGCACTACCTTACAGTGGGACGGATTGTATAGCATGGGACTAATTACTTGGTGATGATGCAAAAACAAGAGGGGTTGGGGGGGGGGCGATCCCACACTAGCAACGAGCAGGCTGTAACAATAGTGACTGAAACTGCTGAATGAACCTGGTGACTGAACGCCCTGACTGAACCTGTTTACTGAAGCTGATGTCTTAACCAGGTGACTGAACCTGTTGACGGAACCTGATGTCTTAACCAGGTGACTGAACCTGTTGACTAACATGATGACTGAACCTGTTGACTGAAGCTGATGTCTAAACCAGGTGACTGAACCTGTTGAATAACATGATGACTGAACCTGGTGACTTAACCAGGTGACTGAACCTGTTGACTGAACCTGATGTCTTAAAGAGGTGACTGAACCTTTTGACTGAACCTGATGTCTTTACCAGGTGACTGAACCTGTTGACTAAACCTGATGTCTTAACCAGGTGACTGAACCTGTTGACTGAACCTGATGTCTTAACCAGGTGACTGAACCTGTTGACTAACATGATGACTGAACCTGGTGACTTAACCAGGTGACTGAACCTGTTGACTGAACCTAGTCAAATCTTAGAAAAAGTGCCTCAATCTAAACTCAACTTGTATTTCAGCGGGTCATTGCTGAGAAGCAATCCTAAAATCTTGCACTACCCCCCTCTAAAAAAAAAAAAAAAAAAAAACAACATTTCAACTTCTTATTCTGATCCTGGACATTTAACTGAAAAATTTGGAAACCTTTGGTTTACACAGATATATATTCAGAATTCTAGTGTCACAGGACACCAAACCGCGATAACAAACATTCCGGCATTGTAATTGTAATATGAATTTGTCATCCGTCAATAAATCTCCCATACTCTAATTTGTCAAAACCCTTACCGTACTCTTATTTTCCAATTCTTCTCTCATGCACCCAGTTGTCAATAAATCTCCCATACTCTAATTTGTCAAAACGCTTACCGTACTCTTATTTTCCAATTCTTCTCTCATGCACCCAGTTGTCAATAAATCTCCCATACTCTAATTTGTCAAAACGCTTACCGTACTCTTATTTTCCAATTCTTCTCTCATGCACCCAGTTGTCAATAAATCTCCCATACTCTAATTTGTCAAAACGCTTACCGTACTCTTATTTTCCAATTCTTCTCTCATGCACCCAGTTGTCAATAAATCTCCCATACTCTAATTTGTCAAAACCCTTACCGTACTCTTATTTTCCAATTCTTCTCTCATGCACCCAGTTGTCAATAAATCTCCCATACTCTAATTTGTCAATACGACTCTCTCCCGTATGTAAGCACACATATAACAAGCGTAAAATGTTCAAAAAACATAACGTTATTTGCCAGAGGGTGACAATGCCCTATCTTTAGTCCGATGACGTAAAAACTTACTTAATCTTAATCTTCAGATGATGATGACGATGGCTTAATTGATGAAGATACTCGCAAATCTCCGAAAGGTAGTGTTGTCTTCAGTTCTCTCCCTTGCACATAATTTTATTTGAATTTACATGCTTACATTTTATGTGAGATCTTTTCTCTCTATATTTAATTAGAGATGATAGGAAAAAACACGAACGAAATAGTTGCTGGGTGATCTCTAAATACAAGATGAAAAGACAACTACCAGCTATTACCGTAAACAATGGAGGATGTTTGTGTACATTAAATAATTTAGTCTTTTGCTGATCAAAACGCAATCAAGGGAATGAACGGCGTATTATCGCTGTTTTAACAGTTGTCTCCCTTGTTCAATGTTTCATTCAGAAAGCTGAAGTCAGTCTTAGTTTTAGATAATTAAATTATCCTGACAATAAGGTTTGGGAAACACGTTGAGTTTTTGTCTTAATCTATGTGGAGCATGCTATTTACTCTATATATATGTGTGACATGCTTCAAATTTTGTTTAGTTGATGGACACTGGGGTGATTGGGAGGAATGGTTCTGTAACCCTGACTGCGGTCACACTAAATTCGTACGTTTAAGGTAAGTTAGATTCAGGTGAATTCAATTACAAAAAGGAAAAAAAAAAAAGATAAATGATGTGAGAAAGTATTTCTAAAAATGTGACCAATTTGCAAACCTTAACATCACCCCAGGAATATGGACAAAGTTTTAAACCCATCAAATACCATTACCTTGCCATCTTCTTTCTTCCCCAACCTTTATAGAGCTGCACTCAAATTTTGACCCTGACATTATACTCACAACTCTCCAACGTGTCATGTTTCATCCCTAATTCTGCCAACGATCACACCTATTTCAATCCCCCTTCTCTTTTTCATGGATCTCCTTTTCCTTCCCTTCGCCTTTGTCTCCTACCATTGTGCACTAAATTAGCTTACGACTGAATTTGAACGTTTGATAAAGATTTTATTTGTCACCTTACAGACATTGCAACAATCCACAAGCCAAAGGACACGGGAAACCTTGCGTTGGTGACTTCGTAGAGTTTCATCACTTACCATGTGAAACAGAAAAGTCCCTGTTCTGCCCCGGTGGGTGTTGCTCATTCAAAACTAGGCCGCTCTGCCCCAATCACACACCTCACACCACCCCCCTGAACCACATACCAAACGCCCTTTTCCCCTCAGTCACATAGACCAACACTCTCTCTCCCTCAGCCACTTAATCAAACTCTCCCTCAACAGTACCCCGGCACAATGCCCCCTAAGACTTAAGAGTCCCAAAACACCTGGTCCCAAAACACCTGGTCCCAAAACACCTGGTCCCAAAACACCTGGTCCCAAAACAACTAGTCCCAAAACACCTAGTCCCAAAACACCTAGTCCAAAAACACCTAGTCCCAAAACACCTAGTCCAAAAACACCTAGTCCTAAAACACCTAGTCCTAGTACACCAGTGCCAAAACGTAATAATAAAATTGAATTCAACTTTCACAACAATATAGGCAATAAGAAATAAATGAAAACCTATTTTTTTCTTACAAAAATATGACACCCTTTTCTTCTGAAGACTTAAGAAAATTGTATAAGTCCCAAAAGCAAATATCAAATATTTACTTGCCACCATCATTATATCTTCATTATGTCGCGTGACGTCTGATCTATATAAGATTGCCTAAACATTTTTATTTCCGAAGCTAAGTACCCGTTCTACCACTGAGTGACGAGCATTTCTATTGGCCCATCTTGATAAAGCCACGGCTTGCTGTGAAGTTTAATTGTTGGGCGAAAACTTCTCTTGTGTAAACTCTGTGGTGTTTCTTTAAGTTGTATTGTTGGTGAGATACTAAGACCTTGACTTGCTGAAACAATGTGCTCTTGAAAATGAAACATATAGTTCTCCTTGATTGAATACTGGAGGTGGCATATCAATACCAAACAATTCATTGCTTGTCTCTGGCTTTTGTTGATGTTCATAACAAAAGCAATTCTCGATGGAACTTGTTCTCGTCTCAATGTAAAGGGAAGGGTCAGGTAAGTGATATTCTAGGAGCAAGCAAAACTCGTGGAATAAATACCCTGGTGCCTTTAAAAGATCCGGTCAGGATTTCACAGCCAATGACTTGTGACGTCAAATTCTGGTTTCTTGGCAAAGACCTCTTATGGAGTCATGTTTCGTAGCAACACAACCACTACACCATCTTCCACGTTAAGTCAACGAGGAGGCATAATTCTCAATGTTAAGTTGTTCAAAAACTACATTTGGTCGTTTCCTTCCTCCTTGCAATTTGTACGGTCTTGCTGCTTGGAATGTGTGCTGGTATAGAAATGCACCTCCGATTGAAATCGCCTAAGGACATTTTCATTTTCTTCATGTGACTCGTGGTTTTTTGGAGTCAGGATTGCACGGTTAGCAATGCTGTCATATTTTGATTGGATGACCTCAGGAAATGCTGCAACAACAATGCATCCATTTTCAATACAGACAATGAAGGCAGTTCAAACATACCTTCCTCTAATACAGGCTTTTGGAGTTTTTCATTCCCAAGTTTTAAAGATCCGATCGAAAAAGCCTTGCTTTCTCGTGGGACATTGTCGTCATTGGCACACATGTTTCGGTCTAACTTTAAGACCTGAATATTTGGGACACACTTAATATTTTTAATTCATGAAGGAAGTATTTATGTTCTACTGCCATGTGGAGCAATAGGCAGATTTTTTCTAAAATTAAAATCCCCACCGAAAAGAAAGACCGCACCTCTAAATAGCTTTAATAGAAGAAACTTTTGGTTCTTTGACTTCTTTATACAGTGTGTCACAGCTGAACAATTAATATCTACAACCAATTCGCTACAAAAAAACTAGTTTTTAGACTGATAAATGACTCACTACCTACGGGTTTAGATTATCGTTAGTGCTTTTTTGTTTAACATTCGACGACTGCTATGTGATCCTTCCATGAGTTCATATGTTGTTCAATGTCTTACTAATGGTATGTGATCCTTTTGTTTGATTGATTGGATATTTATATAGCACTGTTATCCATGCCACTTTAGCATGCTCACTGCGCTGTGGTTTTCTTAAATCTATTTAAAACAAAAACGTTTTAAATGGTTCTTCCTTGAGTTTATTTGTTACTTCATGTTAGACTAATGCTGTGTGATCCTTCCCTGGGCTAATTTGTTAACTTGAAATATTTTTAGATCAAAAACACGCCAAAAAACACGATGAACAGCCAGTCCATCGGGGTGAGTACAAGGACACGTGCGTGTGTGTGCATGCATGCTTCCACTTGCTCTTGTTGTTATGTCTACCTTAAGTTCCAAGTGTTACAACGTCTTCTTGTCGCAGTAACTATGGCAACGTCTTCTTGTAATAGTAACTATGGCAACGTCTTCTTGTCGCAGTAACTACTGCAACGTCTTCTTGTCGCAGTAACTACTGCAACGTCTTCTTGTCGCAGTAACTACGGTAACGTCTTCTTGTCGCAGTAACTACGGCAACGTCTTCTTGTCGCAGTAACTACAGCAACGTCTTCTTGTCGCAGTAACTACGGCAACGTCTTCTTGTCGCAGTAACTACGGCAACGTCTTCTTGTCGCAGTAACTACGGTAACGTCTTCTTGTCGCAGTAACTACGGCAACGTCTTCTTGTCGCAGTAACTACGGCAACGTCTTCTTGTCGCAGTAACTACGGCAACGTCTTCTTGTCGCAGTAACTACGGCAACGTCTTCTTGTCGCAGTAACTACGGCAACGTCTTCTTGTCGCAGTAACTACGGCAACGTCTTCTTGTCGCAGTAACTACGGCAACGTCTTCTTGTCGCAGTAACTACGGCAACGTCTTCTTGTCGCAGTAACTACGGCAACGTCTTCTTGTCGCAGTAACTACGGCAACGTCTTCTTGTCGCAGTAACTACGGCAACGTCTTCTTGTCGCAGTAACTACGGCAACGTCTTCTTGTCGCAGTAACTACTGCAACTTCCCTTTGCAATTTCCACCTAAACTTTCATTAAAAAAAATTCCCACGGCTTCATGTTTTCTCAGCTCCTACTTATTATACTTTGTGATGTTGTGCCTATTTTTTAAATTTATGATTTATTGCCTACTTATTATGCGTTATGATGCTTTGCATACTTATTCTGCTTTATGATGCATTACCTACTTATTATCATTTTATGGTGTAGTGCCGTCTCCTGTATTACCTTGACAGTCCTGTCAATGTTGCTGTTAACTAAGGTTTGACATGCCTAACATCGGGACAGCAATTATTTAAATGATTTTAAGCTTTATTAAGTTCTTCGCGTTCATTGCAATAACTGACCCTAGATGTTAGCATGGAATAAAAAAGTCCAGAGACAAGGATTGATAGCAACAAATCGTTTCGTTTAAAATTCTAGAGCGAAGAAAAGAAATAAATTAATTACAACACTGCAAAGATTACGCTGACCGGGCGTTAGCTATATTTAAAATTATTGGACCATGCGCACTTAGAAATCTGTTGATTAGTTAATGTTTTAACATTTTACATAGGACAATTTTTGTGTGTGTTTGAAATTAGTTTACACCATTCCCCCCCCCCCCCCCAAAAAAAAAAAAAAAAAAAAAAAAAAAAAAACAACAAAAAAAAAAAAAAAAAAANTGTTTCTGATCCTTCCATGTCAGAAAAAACACTGCAGAAAACAGAAAGAGCCACCCCTGAATATAAAGAAATAAAAGTAACACTCGGGTTGGAGCGCCCCTTCGTGCCCACCTTCCTACGCCCATGCAGCAACGTTTCTCTATTTTCATATCTACCCCTTTTGTTTTGAAGTACTTTCTTCTAAATAATCCTTATTTGCTATATATTTACAAATTCCCTTAACTCTACTTGCAACAAACATCTCTGTTTCTGTTGAAGCGTTTTGCTTGTCTTTCCCTTGTGTCCAGTGTGTGGTTTCAAAAGATGGGGACCAAACTGCACCAGCTTCTGTACTCACTGCGTCAACGATTGTGACGAGCATACAGGGGCGTGTACGCATTGCCTCCGTGGCTATAAGAATGCTGCTGCTGGATGTGGCAAAGGTAAGAAATTTTTAGTCAGCCCTCGAGTAGATTTTTGTTACATACTTGGTAATGGCTTTGGCCCGAAACAATCCCCCCCCCCCCCTTGTTTGTGCTGACACAATTTTTTGTTGGCGGCTTTGGAAAATACTTATTCATTTCTGTTTACGTATTTTTTTTCAATTGTCTGTAAACCACTGGCTTTCCATCAGTAGCGATGCAACAGTGACTAGACAGGTTTTTGGAAATAGGGTTGACCTTCATCAGAGAGACTCCACATTGAGGCTGACAGCGAAAAGGCGCGTCCTTGATCGCACCGATCAAGCGGGTAAACAGTTGCGTAGCTAGGGTTAGTGCCGCTCGGGACGGGTGTATATGTTTCCCGTCCCCCTCTCCCATCCGTTAAAATGATCTGCAGTTTGATGAAAAAGATAGCACCTTCATATGACGATAACAAGTGACGCATAGGGCGGAATGCCCCCCTCCTCTGCACCCTCTTTGCTACGCCACTGCTGGTAAACACTGCACTTCTTACCTGTATTTTGTAATAAATATCCTTGTCAAGTAGTGTAATTTATCAGACATTACATTATGGGCATTTGTATTTTGAATATTTTGTGTCGTATAGATGTTGCCTTTGTCCTTTACATGTTGACTGTATCAAATATATTTTGACTGTGTCATACAGATGTTGACTTTGTCCTTTACATGTTGACTGTATCAAATATATATTTTGACTGTGTCATACAGATGTTGACTTTGTCCTTTACATGTTGACTGTATCAAATATATATTTTGACTGTGTCATACAGATGTTGACTTTGTCCTTTACATGTTGACTGTATCAAATATATATTTTGACTGTGTCATACAGATGTTGACTTTGTCCTTTACATGTTGACTGTATCAAATATATTTTGACTGTGTCATACAGATGTTGATTTTGTCATAGCATCCGGGTCGATGAAGTAGTTTGCCAAATTTATTCACCAAAAAGGTTTGGCATTTCAATGCACTAATAAAGAAAGAAAAGCGTTTCTTTGTATAGAATACCTTGTGTCTCTTTAAATGCAGTGATAGGTGAAGACAGAAGTTCATTTCCTCTAATAGTTTACATTGTGTCTCCAACAGTTTGTGATGTCAACGAGTTCGGCTTCGACTGTTCCGGGTCCTGTCTAGAAAAATGTGGTATGGACTGTCTTGAACGGGAGCATGGGAAATGTCCAAGTAGGTGTCATAGGAATCATTTACATGCATATACGAATACAGACATACTGAACTTCTTACTGTTTATTCACCCTTCGAAAGCTTCGTTCTTCCGCAGAAACGCTTAGTCTTTCTGTTCCCAGAACACGCTCTAAAACAGATGGTGAACGAACTTTCTCTTTCTGTACCCGAAAACAATGGAATTCTCTCCCATTACACATCCGCAATATAACGACCATCACAGCCTTCAAAATTGCCCTCAAGACCCATCACTTCAAACTGTACTATACCAACTCATCCTTGCTCCTCTCTGACTGATAAACAACGCTCGATTCTGTCCATGGCTGGACAGGAGTAGAAAGTACTTGGGTGGGTTAGGTCAAGCTTTTCACCAATTGTTGTTTTTAAATGTGTATGTTTATTTAACTGCAAATTTTTATGTGAAGCGCAGCGAGCCTAGCCCTAGGTTGGGGTACTGTGCTATATAAAAGACACCAAATAATAATAATAATAATAATACTACTATCGGTCATATATAATCTTATGTATAATATTTATCATACATATATAAATATCCAGTGAGTAATTTAGAAACATACGTAAAATGTCAGTAGCATATACATTGATCGTTAAATATATTTATACTTATAATACAGTCATACAATATAAAAAAATAAGATCTTGCACTAGGCAGCTCCTGAAAAAAGCTTAAAAAGAACCTAACATATGAACGAGCTTATATGACTCTCCAAACAGTTGACAAATTCACATAGTTGTGCAGCATCCTACACACAGCCAGTAACAATAGAGAATGAGTTCAACACCAGAATTTCCAAAGGAATTTTGTGGCCTCCATATTATTGTATAGAAGCAACGAGGTCTCATTAAAAACACTAACCTGGATGATATAAAAGGCATCGTATTAAAAAATCTTCTACTCTCTAGTAAAAGATGGATGGTCTACAGTTTACATGCTCAACAACTGAACCATCTCAAGAGATGGTATTATGTAGGACACTTTCCCCGTGCCGTGAACTTTGCTTGACCTCAAATTAGATTCCTAGCACACGCTACGTTCATAGATTGGCGTGGCCTAGTTCCTTTCATCTAAACGTGTTTGCTGCCGATAGCAACTAAAATAATTAATCTGTTCTCAATATTATTTTGTGGAATTTTCGCGATTGTATTAAAAAAGTAATGGCGTTTCTGGACGCATCGGTAGACCCACAATATAAATAAGGGGTTTCAGAGATTCAAGAAGATTCATATAGATTGAAAGATATTCTTAACTACACGAGACGTGTATTATTCTTTGTGTACTCATATGTGTTTATTCGTATTCATCATTATTAATTGGCACATTGTACTAATTGTGTACTGGTACATAATTTGTCCATACTCTGTAAATTGATGATTTGTAATTATATTTCTTTTGTTTTGTATTACTATTAATACTTAAATAAATCTTATTAATTGTAATTAGCAACTGTTTTGAGTATCACATTTTTACTATTTTATTTCCCTATGGTATCGTCGTTTGTTAGGCACTGTTTGAACGAGCCATAAATTTAAAATAGGAGATTGATTTCTCACAATAGAAGGCAGTGCGTAACAGATTGACTGTGTACATTTGACATGCTCAACAACTGAATCATCCACACATACTCTTGTTAACACTATCATCTTGGCATACAGTGGCAGGACGAACTCACTGATAAAAGAAGTCGAACAAAAGGCTGACGTAAGAATCATTCACACATTCCAAAAAATGGACAAGCCAGATGCGCAGGATATGTTGCGAGAATGCTTAACAGCTTACAGCCTAAACAGAGAATGCTGTTGTCGCGTCCTACTATGTCACTCTTGTGATCTGAACTAAATAACAGAGCAAGAATGCTGTTAGAGTGACCTACTAATTCGCTCTTATGATCAGACCTAAATAACAGAGCAAGAATGCCGTTGTTGTGTGATAAAGAGTGTTTTTTTTTTTAACTCACAAAAAGAAGCCGATTAACAATGTGGAAAAAATTATACAACCTCACATAACATGGCCAGGCGAAATGGAGATTTGGCCAGTCTATTTGAGGAGTTGGCCAAGCGAGTTGAAGATTTGGCCAGTTAGTTGAATATTTGGTCAGTTTATTTGAGGAGTTGGCCAAGTGAGTTGAAGATTTGGCCAGGTGAGTTGAAGATTTGGCTAGTCTATTTGAGGAGTTGGCCAAGCGAGTTGAAGATTTGGCCAGGTGAGTTGAAGATTTGGTCAGTTGAGTTGAAGAATAGGCCAGTCTAGTTGAAGAGTTGGCCAGGTGAGTTGAAGAATTGGTCAGTTGAGTTGAAGATTTGGCCAGTCTATTTTAGGAGTTGGCCAAGCGAGTTGAAGATTTGGCCAAGTGAGTTGAAGATTTGGTCAGTTGAGTTGAAGAATTGGCCAGTCTAGTTGAAGAGTTGACCAGGTGAGTTGAAGAACTGGCCAGTTTATTTGAGAAGTTGGCCAAGCAAGCTGAACATTTTGCCAGGTGAGTTTAAGATTTAGCCAGTCTATTTGAGAAGTTGGCCAAGCAAGCTGAACATTTGGCAAGGTGAGTTGAAGAATTGGCTAGTCTATTTGAGAAGTTGGCCATGGAAGCTGAACATTTGGCCAGCGATGCTCATCTTCAAGTAACAAAAAAAGCCAAAATGTTTATTTTTTTGTAATTTTTCAATGGATGAATCTGCTGTCATAGCTGTCCATTTGCGTCTATTGCCTCCTGTCTTCTGACCTCCAGTTCATAATTCCATCTCTGAGGCTGAGTAGCCCTTGCAATCAGTGAAGTATCGCCCTTAAAACAATACACAGTTACATCGCAAACCCCTCTGAAACATCGGAGCCAGAATGATCAATGCATTGATCGTGGATCCTCAAAATATAGAAAAAGAAGAAGAGAAGATGTGACTCCTCAAAGGCATTGCCCTTTTGATCTCATTATGGTGACTACTATTTGATGAACGATTTATAACACGTCTATTCAGAAGCACACATATTTATTTGTTTCGAGATGTAGATGCGAGCCGTCATTTTCCGCAATGACAAGCAAGGGTCAAGACTTTCTCACATTGATCTATCTAGCTGTGCTCATGACATTTGGTGCTACAGCTCTGTGCCCAGATTTTCTCACATTGATCTATCTAGCTGCGCTCATGACATTTGGCGCTACAGCTTTGTGCCCAGACTTTCTCACATTGATCTATCTAGCTGCGCTCATGACATTTGGCGCTACAGCTCTGTGCCCAGACTTTCTCACATTAATCTATCTAGCTGTGCTTATGACATTTGGCGCTACAGCTCTGTGCCCAGATTTTCTCACATTGATCTACCTGGCTGCGCTTATGACATTTGGCGCTACAGCTCTGTGCCCAGATTTTCTCACATTGATCTACCTAGCTGCGCTTATGACATTTGGCGCTACAGCTTCGCGCCCAGACATTGATCAATGGCCAGCTAAACTTCAGTAAATGTGGTGAAGATCACTTACACTTGTAAGCTAATTATATTATCGGTTTGGGAAATTGATTTTTAATTGTTCAATGAACTTTTGATTTAAAACCAAAAATGACTGTAGCTTGAGATTGATTTATATTAAAGTTTGTTTTCTGAAAGCTGATAAATTTAAGAATGATATTACAGTACTTTTATTATTTTATAAACATTGATAAACATATATGATTTCATTACGTCGTGGCCCACTTTAACTACCGAAAATAGTTGTTATGGCACTCTACTTGAAGAGCTTGAGAACCATTTCTAGAAAGGTTATGAGCTGAGAATTTTCAAGGTGAATGGCAGATCGAAGTATTAACGAAAATGTACGTTTTTACATACATCATCTGTATAATTGACAGTTTAGATATACACAGCAAAAGATTGAAACGTTTTTTTTCTGGAATAAATGATTAAATACTTTTTAAAAAATTGTCAGTCTTATTGTTTTTAACACCTATGCTGTTTTGTAAACGGCAATTAATATGGTACTAAAAGAAGAGTAGCATTTCTAACAACAACCCGAACAAGATGGCAAACACAAAACATTTAGCATTTCAATGGTTAAATTAATCGGTCTGTAAAAAGAATAATCTAACTATTTGAGGTATATCAAATGTCGATCGTCTTTTTTTTCAGCCAATCGAATGCAGTTTCTAGTGGTGCTAGCAGCGCTTCCTGTTTTGTTGTTGACGATTGGACTTTGGTAAGTAACTCTTATTTGTGTGTGTGTATCTGTGTTGTGTTTACGCTTTGGTAAATCTTTTTTTGCGTTGCGTTTTACTGCTGCAATTCATCCAATGTTTTTATAGCTTGGACCAGCAGCAAAAAAGATTTTCTTGAGAGCCAAATTTCATTTCAAGAACCTGTCAAGAGCCATGTTTTTTCTGAGTTTGTTTAAACTAGTCCCTAAACATTAAATACAACCAGATTTAATAATAACATTATTATTTACTATATATAGCCCGCCAAACATTAGCACCAGCAATGCGTGAACTTCCCATCTACTAGAGTTACTTGACTAAACATGAACTCAAGTAACGCACATTTAAGTATCCCAATTTTTACTACACACCTTCCGCGCCATGCTGCGTCACTGTACACTTTTGATTTCACGTCCATGAACTAAAGAGCCGCATGCGGCCCGCAATTTGCCGACCACTGGCTTAGACTATAAACACAGATTTATATAGCGTTTTAAAAGATTTTTGTGTTTAATTAATTCTTAGATTTATTTAGTATAAAGTGTTATTTTGAAAAAAAAAATAACGAAAAATAACGGTAGTTAATTTAAGAGACATTTTTTTTTATATAAATGTTAATGAATATTACAAATTTCTGTACACATTTCTATATGCAATTATATAAACTTTAAAATAAACCATTTCCAGTTTAAAGTGTTCAAGAAGGCCAAGAAAGGAAAAAAAACTTTTGTAAGGGAATACCATTATTAACTGTCATGTTCTTTGTTCTTGGTTCAGCATCTTTCTTGCCCATTATATTACTAGCATTCATGTTAAGTTTTTTCCCCTTGTTCTAATTAGGAAATGTTTAAAATAAAATTCAAAGTTATTCAGGTCATAATAGAGATAATTTTCTGATAACTAATATATTACTTCGCCCCTACCCCACCCCACCCACCCCACACTCACACATACTTTTTTTAGTGACTTGTTAACTTTTTGTGTTAACAGAAAGGAAGAAAGTGTAGGAAAGAAAATGCCATTAGAAGGAACACTCAAGTAAGTTAACTTTTCATGATTTTTGCTCATCACCTATTTCATGAACAACATTGATTTTCTTCCCTTGAAAGGAAAACTTGAAACATCTGATAGACTACGTTGCTGCAACCAAGTACTGGCATATGTGTAAATTATTTAGACCGCAATTCCTGTTTATCAAAGTTTTACAGCATCGCAGTAATATAAATTTGTTTTATTTAGTAAATTAAAAATGTCAAAAGTAGAGATAATTGTGGCAAAAAAATTACCTTTCTTTATTACGTTTGAAAGTGAGAATTTTAACAGATATAATATCCAGTTTTAACAAGAGGAGCAAGAGTTAAGCTGATGATTTAGAACTTAACCAATATATTTTATACACCATTTTAATTGAAAAAAAAACATCTTTAAAAGAAAAAGGACTTTAACTTGAAAATGCACATTAAATTAACTAATATATGATCATTTCTTAAATGAACATCTTCAGTGAGCAAGCTGTTCATGAATCTGATCTTGGAGACAATCAAGCAGCGAGGTAATTTCAATGTAGGATTATCTGACTCTAGTTTTTAATAGTTCTTGTTCTTCTAAAGCTTGCAGTGCCCACGATCAATGGCTCTTATCTTTGTAAAAAGAAAAGTGGAGGCGGGTTTATGTTTCTGTGCATGGTTTGAGATACTTGACTGGTTGCAAGGGCTCCTCGGTGATGGTTTCAGGAATTTGCTGTTGGAAGGCAGGAGACTATATACGCCACTGCTGCACATCTGTTTCCCCATGGCGCCTATGTCCAATTCTAACACGTGCACTGCAAAAATAGCGTATTTATATATTTTGATAGATAACAGATAGATTAGATAGATAAATAGAAATATAGAAAGAACGATTGGATAGATGGATAGATAGATAGATAGATAGATAGATAGATAGATAGATAGATAGATAGATAGATAGATAGATAGATAGATAGATAGATAGATAGATAGACAGATAGACAGATAGATAGGTAGATAGGTAGGTAGATAGGTAGATAGGTAGATAGGTAGATAGGTAGATAGATAGATAGATAGATAGATAGATAGATAGATATATAGATAGATAGATAGATAGATAGATAGATAGATAGATAGATAGATAGATAGATAGATAGATAGATAGATAGATAGATAGATAGATAGATAGATAGATAGATAGATAGATAAATAGATAGATAGATAGATAGATAGATAGATAGATAGATAGATAGATAGATAGATAGATAGATAGATAGATAGATAGATAGATAGATATAGATAGATAGATAGATAGATAGATAGATAGATAGATTAGATAGATAGATGGATACATTAGATAGATTAGACAGATAGAGAGATAAATATATTAGATATATAAAAAGATAGATAGAGATAGATAGATAGATTACATAGATAAAAAGATAGATAGATAGATATCCGTCATTGTGAAACCTCGTCCATTTTCAAAAAGTCCCTTAAAACTCACCTGTTTAGGTCCGCCTATGACCTGTGATGCACCCTCCTTGCCCTGCCTCATTTTCTGTTTCGGGTTGATCCTGAGGTATAGGCCAAAACGTGTCAAAGTGTCCTCGTTTTATAGCCATTTTCATTGTTTCTATAGTATAGTAGTTACTATCCTAGTGTCTCCTTTTTATTTTACTTAGTTTACCTGTTTTTCATAATTGTAAAGCGCTTAGAGCTTTATGGTAAGCGCTATATAAAATGCCTAAATAAATAAATAAATAATATATAAATAAATAGATAGATAAATAAATGATAATAGATATATATAGATAAATGGATAGATTGATAGGAAGATAGATATATAGATAGATATATAGATAGATAAATTCATATATATATATATATATATATATATATGTATATATATATATATATATATTTATTTATTCATTTGAAACCCTCAGTGATAAGATAAAGCGCTTTCTTTTTAAATCTAAAAAAATAAATATAAATAAATAAACAACTTCATGTGGCTCAATAAGAAAATTATTCCATTAATGAAAATCTCAAAATAAATGATAATAGATATATATAGATAAATAGATAGATTGATAGAAAGATAGATATATAGATAAATATATAGATAGATATATTTATATATATATATATATATATATATATATGTATATATATATATATATATTTATTTATTCATTTGAAACCCTCAGTGATAAGATAAAGCGCTTTCTTTTTAAATCTAAAAAAATAAATATAAATAAATAAACAACTTCACGTGGCTCAATAAGAAAATTATTCCGTTAATGAAAATCTCTTAAACTTGAATCCTCACACAGTTCACTCGAAACAGACTTTTATTCTTTTACAAAGTTCTAAATATCTTATTTCAACGTGTTTGTTTTGATAGTGAAGACAACAAGAGCCAAGCTGGGTCCGTTGTCAGGTCAATCTATTCAACGAAATCCAACGTGACTAATCCGTCACTGATTGGCTCAAATGTTGACCCTTAACTCTGAGGAGCACCGGCGATCAAGGCTGAGGTACTTCCTGGCGTGCACTGTACTCATGGGACTGGAGATAACTACAATGATAGGCAGTATGAGAGAAAACGTTCTTCTGCAAGCGACAGTATGACATACAACGTACTTCTGTGATATGAAAGTATGACATATTATATGCACCTATTTTTACTTCTATGAGATGACCGTATAACAGATGGTATAGCCTACTTCTGGGAGATAGACGTTCAGACAGAAATAGTCATTCTGTGAGATGACAGGAAGACAGACAATTTACAACTGTTAGATTTCAGTAGGACAGACAATGCACGTATTTGGTGGGTTAGTATGTTTGGATGTTGGTTACAATTGTAGAAATATATATTTGTGTAAGTGGCATGATTAAAAAATGAAATAGTGAGATATATATTTATAATTGTCCTTTTGGCCACGTGGAATGTCAACATGTCTTATTGATCAAGCTGACCACATATGACTGCATGTCTTATTGATCAAGCTGACCACATATGACTGCATGTCTTATTGATCAAGCTGACCACTTATGACTGCATGTCTTATTGATCAAGCTGACCACATATGACTGCATGTCTTATTGATCAAGCTGACCACATATGACTGCATGTCTTATTGATCAAGCTGGCCACATATGACTGCATGTCTTATTGATCAAGCTGACCACATATGACTGCATGTCTTATTGATCAAGCTGACCACATATGACTGCATGTCTTATTGATCAAGCTGACCACATATGACTGCATGTCTTATTGATCAAGCTGACCACGTATGACTGTATGTCTTATTGATCAAGCTGACCACATATGACTGCATGTCTTATTGATCAAGCTGACCACATATGACTGCATGTCTTATTGATCAAGCTGACCACGTATGACTGCATGTCTTATTGATCAAGCTGACCACGTATGACAGCATGTCTAATAGCCGAAGCTGACCACGTGACACGTCAGCATGTCTTATTGGCTGAACTGATCACGTGGTATTGCAGCATTTCTTATAGGCCACATAATTAAATATAACTGATCACTTGTCTTGTCACGTTGTCTTTGTGTCACGTCTGTGAGACCAAGTCTCACTTGACAACCATTGAATGTACATAATAGAAAAGTATCACATTCAACAATTTAATTTAGGTTTCTATTTTATTTATGAGAATTACTTTAAATTTAAATGGATATTTGCTTTCTATTAGTGTTTATAAATGGGTAACATTGAGATTATTTTATAACATAGAAAGATTCCAATATAAGAGTTCAAAAAGAGTTTAAAAATGTAAAATTGTCCACCTTTGAATTGAAATAAGCCATTCTTGGTTTGTTCCTAAAGTGCAGGCAGCCAATAAACACAGTATAAAATCAACATAACAAGTACAGCTGAATTGTGAGAGTTATTTCTGTTTGGTTCTCATGGGCAAAGGAGGCGCAAAGACTCACCAAACTCTTATCGACCTTCTATAGGCTAATAATTTGAAGCTGAAATTATTATTTTTTTTTTCACTTTTTTCCCTGATTTAATAAATATTTATAGTGAACATTTTCAATGTGTTGATTTATTTTGTCTCGATAGAAATTTTTTAGTATCTATTTACTTTAAATACATTAAGGAGAAGAAAATGTGGGAAATTACTTATAAATTATATTATAACATTACAATTTTTAAGCATTATATTTATTAAAATTAAAGCCAATATTAAACAACATAAAAAATATTCTACATATTGTCTTAAAATTAAAGGTTTTGGTAAGTTTAATTTCATATCAATGCAATGTTATTCACATCAAATCTCTTTAAAACACACCAAATCTATTTGTTTAAAATACACCAAATCTATTTGTTTAAAATACACCAAATCTCTTTGTTTAAAATACACCAAATCTATTTGTTTAAAATACACCAAATCTATTTGTTTAAAATACACCAAATCTATTTGTTTAAAATACACCAAATCTATTTGTTTAAAATACACCAAATCTCTTTGTTTAAAATACACCAAATCTATTTGTTTAAAATACACCAAATCTATTTGTTTAAAATACACCAAATCTATTTGTTTAAAATACACCAAATCTATTTGTTTAAAATACACCAAATCTCTTTGTTTAAAATACACCAAATCTCTTTGTTTAAAATACACCAAATCTATTTGTTTAAAATACACCAAATCTATTTGTTTAAAATACACCAAATCTATTTGTTTAAAATACACCAAATCTCTTTGTTTAAAATACACCAAATCTCTTTGTTTAAAATACACCAAATCTATTTGTTTAAAATACACCAAATCTATTTGTTTAAAATACACCAAATCTCTTTGTTTAAAATACACCAAATCTATTTGTTTAAAATACACCAAATCTATTTGTTTAAAATACACCAAATCTATTTGTTTAAAATACACCAAATCTATTTGTTTAAAATACACCAAATCTCTTTGTTTAAAATACACCAAATCTCTTTGTTTAAAATACACCAAATCTATTTGTTTAAAATACACCAAATCTATTTGTTTAAAATACACCAAATCTATTTGTTTAAAGTACACCAAATCTCAAATAACATAACAAAATTTTTTGTAAACTTTACTACGCAAAGGAAGTCCGTGCACACAATATTTAAAAAAAAACACCAGCAAACCAGAACATAATATTATATTAAGTTTCTTTGACATTGAATTCTAATCCTTTGGCTGCATAGAAGTTCATGTACACTTTTATTTTGACCTATGCATTTTAATCAATTTTAAGTTTTCTACGTTTTGATGCGTTTAATTTCGATTTGGAAGAAATAATTTTTTTTTTTTTTAATGTTACAAATTTTAAAAACTTTAAAATGTTATTAAACTTCATCACTTCATTCCAATTGATTATACTCCATTTCCAATTACCCTCGCCTATGTGCGCCCCTGAACTATACTAATGTTCTAATGTCTCTCTACCCTTCAATCACACACTGTACTGATTTTTCTATTTAAAAACAAATGACTCTTCGTATATTTCCGTTCTTTTAAAGAATATGTTTTGTTTTTTTTTAAAAATAATTTTGATTAAAATCTATACTAAAGTTCAAATATGTAAAATAATTGAAAATGTGGTTTATTAATATTAAAATGAAAGAATTGAAACTTAACAGAATTTGTTTTTTGAACTTTTCCCTTTATTGATGTAATAAATTCACATTCTTAGAGTGCAAATAAGTCATACTTATTCAATGTTTAAGTTACAAAGCTTAAAAATGTTGGTGCTAAAACATTAGTAAACAGTTTGAAAAAAGAATAAATTATATATATTTTTAAACAAAGAAGGGATATAAACATTATCAGTGTCAGTTCCTGACATTTTCGGGTATTCCCGATGTTATGGAAGACTAAAGTTACACTTAAAACACTATAATGAAAACAACTATAGGATTGTAAAGAATGCTTTCTGCAATTTTCTACAATACATTGTTACTTACCGTTAAATGGGTTTTGTAAATTTAATGTAATTTTAATGTATTTTAAGATGTTTCTAGCTTAATGGACAATGCTTAAAAAATGACGGACAACAAATACACAAAGAAAATCAAACGCAACCAAAGCTAGCGATCCTAACAATGATCAGTTGAATTGTACTATTTATGTCTCTAAAATACAAACTCAAATTCTAAGAAAAATACTACATCAACTGAACATAATCTATCTCCATTTAACTTGATGTCACATGTGTCCCAACTGAACAAGTTCCATCTCCATTTGACTTGATGTCACATATGTCCCAACTGAACAAGTTCCATCTCCATTTAACTTTATGTCACATGTGTCCCAACTGAACAAGTTCCATCTCCATTTAACTTTATGTCACATGTGCCCCAACTGAAGAAGTTCCATCTCCATTTAACTTAATGTCACATATGTCCCAACTGAACAAGTTCCATCTCCATTTAATTTAATGTCACATGTGTCCCAACTGAACAAGTCCCATCTCCATTTAACTTGACGTCACATGTGTCCCCATGAAACAAGTTCTATCTTCATTTAACTTGATTTCACATCTGTCACAAGTGAACGAGTTCCATCTCCATTTAACTTAATGTCACATGTATCCCAACTGAACGAGTTCTATCTCCATTTGACTTGATGTCAAATGTGTCCAAACTAAACAAGTTATATCTCCGTTTGACGTATGTTACATGTGTCCCAACTGAACAAGTTCCATCTCCATTTAACTTGATGTCACATATGTCCCAACTGAGTAAGTTCCATCTCCATTTAACTTAATGTAACATGTGTCCCAACTGAACGAGTTCCATCTCCATTTAACTTTATGTCACATGTGTCCCAAATGAACAAGTTCCATCTCCATTTGACTTGATTTCACATGTGACCCAACTGAACAAGTTCCATCTCCATTTAACTTAATGTCACATATGTCCCAACTGAACAAGTTCCATCTCCATTTAATTTAATGTCACATGTGTCCCAACTGAACAAGTTCCATCTCCATTTAACTTTATGTCACATGTGTCCCCATGAAACAAGTTCCATCTCCATTTAACTTAATGTCACATATGTCCCAACTGAACAAGTTCCATCTCCATTTAACTTAATGTTACATGTGTCCCAACTGAACGAGTTCCATCTCCATTTAATTTGATGTCACATATGTCCCAACTGAGTAAGTTCCATCTCCATTTAACTTAATGTAACATGTGTCCCAACTGAACGAGTTCCATCTCCATTTAACTTTATGTCATATGTGTCCCAAATGAACAAGTTCCATCTCCATTTAACTTGAGGTCACATGTGTCTCAATGAAACAAGTTCTATCTTCATTTAACTTGATGTCACATGTGTTCCAAGTGAAAAAGTTCTATCTCCGTTTAACGTGATGCCACATGTGTCCCAACTTAACGAGTTCCATCTCCATTTAACTTGACGTCACATGTTTCCCAACTGAACAAGTTCCATCTCCATTTGACTTGATGTCACATGTGTCCCAACTGAACAATTTCTATCTAATTTTAACTCGATGTCATATGTGTCCCAATTTGAAAAAATTCTTTCTCCATTAAACTTCAAGCTTGTTTCCATCTTTTTATAAATGAACATTTGAATGGACATTTATTTATTTAAAAAAAAATCTATTCAATTTATTTTATTCTTCCATTAAAATACATTTTGGAATATATCATCTATTCTTATGTACATCACACGGTTGAAGCCTTCTAACACATGTTTGTGTGTATGCTTGCTTGTGCCTGTGTGTGTGTGTGTGGCAAATGTAGGTGTGTTGTCATTTGAGGAAGGCATTATGAGAAAAAATTTACAAATGACTATTCTCTATATTAGTTGAATTCATTTATTACATGTAGCAATTTTCAAAATATGATTATGAACTAATAGCATTAATTATTGACATTTGATAGTAATGTTGTTAAAAAGATTGTTTTTTTTTTTTTTAGAAATTAAAATTCACTGAAAAGAAATCCTGTTCTTAAATATCTGATTAAACGTTTATAATTTTGGTTACTTTGTGCAGCAAAAAACTTAGTTGGTTGTTGTTTTTGTGTTTTTGTTTGTTTGTGATTTTACAACAAAAATATATGTTAAATTGTTCGAAAAATATTTATCACAAATAATATTATTAACACAATTTCTCTATAATAACAGAAAAACAACAATTTGATAAATACATTCAGATTAAAGGATACCAAAATATCCAGCATCTTCTTTTTCTCTCCAATTAGTTGCAGAATGATGCAATAAAAAAGAAGAAAATTTAAAGTAAACTTCAGGTATGTGCCACAATGCATCGTTGCATTTTTAATTTATCATTTTTATTGAAAGGGGTTTACTGAGACCCCCATATCCCCCTACTTTTCTGGGGAGCTTTCGGTGCTTTAATTGTATGCCCCTTACCGATCAAAGTGAAAATATCGGTACCATTTTATGCTAACACAATGTTTACCTGGCAAACACGAGCAAAGAAATATCCACGCATCCATCTCTTTTGCACTACAGCCCATGTAGAGCTTTGGCCTGGCTACCCCGTACCTTCCACTTGGACCTACCCGATAATTTTCTTTTCCACGCTTGGATTCCCATCTGCTGTAGATCTTTTTCGACAACATCCATCCATCTAAACATAGTTCTGCCTTTCAGCCGTTTTCCTCAGGGCTAAGGGTGATGTACCCTCTTCACGCCTCAGTCATTTTGCATTCTTTCTCAGTGTCCTGCTCAGAGTGGCCTGCCTTCTTTTAAATATTTCTGCCACTATCCTGGGATCCTGATATGGACTCTACAATTCCTGGTTGAAGAAAAGAAATATATGTTTTATAATTTAGTTGACTGAAAAATCAACCTATCACATTAATAGATTTTATTTTATCTTGTTAATTTTATATTTCCCTACGTAAATTAAATTTCTAAAAAATACATAGTTCAATAAAGCCTTTATTTTGTGATAATTTCTTTTTTACTAGGTCTAAAAGCGGCTCACGTAGATTTAGCTAGCCATTAAGATATCTTCCGTGATAGTATCGATACATTCATACACACGTTTTAGTTCAGAGGTACTGACAATTGGGGTGGACCATTTTTATAAGTATACCAATATCTCTAAATCCTTTTAAGTTATAGTAAAAAAAATTGGGTTTTAGATTGAAATGTTGGAATAGTAGGAAATAATAGATATGAACAAAAACCCGCTACTATATCAAGTTATACTTTACAAAAAAGAACATTATCTCCTTGATAACCTGGTTATATGGGGTAACATCTTCTAGTTTCCACCAAACTAATAGAATTCTAAAATGTGAATAAATGCGCACGAAAGAAAACAAACAGTAGTCAAGAGATGTGAGTAAGTGCGCACGAAATAAACCAAACAGTAGTCAAGAGATGTGAGTAAGTGCGCACGAAAGAAACCAAACATTAGTCAAGAGATGTGAGTAAGTGCGCACGAAATAAACCAAACAGTAGTCAAGAGATGTGAGTAAATGCACACGAAAGAAACCAAACAGTAGTCAAGAGATGTGAGTAAGTGAGCACGAAAGAAAACAAACAGTAGTCAAGAGATGTGAGTAAGTGCGCACGAAATAAACCAAACAGTAGTCAAGAGATGTGAGTAAGTGAGCACGAAAGAAAACAAACAGTAGACAAGAGATGTGAGTAAGTGAGCAAGAAAGAAACCAAACAGTAGTCAAGAGATGTGAGTAAGTGCTCACGGAAGAAACCAAACAGTAGTCAAGAGATGTGAGTAAGTGAGCACGAAATAAACCAAAAATTAGTCAAGAGATGTGAGTAAGTGCGCACGAAATAAACCAAACAGTAGTCAAGAGATGTAAGTGCGCACGAGATATTAAGCCGGAAGTCGTCTAAAGTGCCATAGATTTATCTAAGGCTGATAACACTTCATCGAAAAATTGCTGAGTAAATACTATTCAAATGAAAATGTGTCTTTGTCTGCACCGTAACTGTATAACTCCGGACTTAGAGGGTAAGTGGTGTAGTCTTAAGTCTTAAGGACAAAGTAAACGTTCGCCATCGTAAGCCTTCTTGACTTTGGTGAAAACTATCACAGCATTTGAGGATGGCATTCAACTGAAGAATATTTCAATCCCGTTTTAGAAGTGAGATTAAACATTTTTTAAAAATAAAAAATAAAACTACAATAGCTTCCGTGCATCACATAAAACTCATTGAAAGTAAATGACGTCATGGGTATTACTCTACCCAATAGCCCTTGACTCATCTATTCCAAGTAGCCAAATGCTACCAGATTGGTGAAAGAAATTAGAAGCAAGGTAAGGGAAATGCTGATAAAAGACAAAACAAAACAAGGAACGTATCGACAAAAAAATTATTTAAAATGAAAAAAAACAACAAGTTAACAAGAGCATAAATGAAACTGAAGTAACTTATCTGAAGTTTTAGAGAGGTAGAGACAAATCTGATGCTCTAGAGAGTTAGTGACCAATCTGATGCTGTAGAGAGCTAGAGAAAAATCTGATGATGTAGAGAGTGGAGACATAGCTGATGCTGAGGAGAGCTAGAGACAAATCTAATGCTGTAGAGAGCTAGAGACAAATCTGTGAGATTTTAATGAACTAAATCCTGTACGGAAATAAATAGACAAAGAGAATGGAAAAGAAGTGCATGAAGATCGGCTGTAACCAACAGAGGGGTGGAGAAAGAGTAATCATTCAGGGATTACCTAATTTGTTTATAGCTCTCAGAGATTTTCCAACTGTAATATTGCTGCTGATTCTTTGTATTCGTATGAGACATTTTCACCAGCATTATTGTTTCCACCATTTTATTAAATGTATTTACGATTTGGCTTGTTATTTCTTATGAAAATATTTTACAAATTTGTTTTCATTTTACTGACTTTAAAAAATAATAATTTAAGCTACTGCTGACGTGTGAGAAGTTTAAAACTATTGGGAACAATGAGTGCAAGTGTCTGCCTATGGCTTCTGATCTTCATTGTCGTTCCTAAAGATGCTACAGGTAAGATTTGGTTTAAATGAAACTCTGCCACTTCCTTATGTCTAAAATTGTAAATTAAATTAAATGGCTCATCAAAGTTAGGGCCGGTAATTATGGCTCCATAGCTGACAACAAAAGATTGTCTGGTAAATAAAGGGTGGTGTGCATTTTAAAAGAACTCCTTCATCTTCTTCTATACTTTGAGGGCCACGATCAATGGATTGATCATTCTGGCTCCTACGTTTCAGTGGAGTTTGCGATGTTACTGTGCATGGTTTTGAAAGGGATACTTCACTAGCTGCCAGGGCTACTCAGCAGTGGTATTATTAACTGGGGTTGGAAGACAGGAGGCAATAGACACAGATGTGTCAAGTGTAGTCGCCTCAACTCTTGCTTTTGGAAGCTTGTTCCAGACCTTTATTGTTTTTGACAGGAATGAGGAGCTCCTGTACTGAGTTATTGTTTTGATTAGCTGAAACTGCCTGTCGTGGCCTCGTCGCTGTATAGGGGGGGGGGGAGATGATCAAATTTCTGTTTAGTGCTGGAGCAGTGGAACAAAACATTTTTGATTTTGTACAACATTTTTGATTTTGTACAACATTTTTGATTTTGTACAACATTTTTGATTTTGTACAACATTTTTTATTGAACTTTAAAAAAATAATTGATATGCATCAATTAAAATTTAATGGTCTTACGAAACCATGTTTAGAAGAAAAAAAACCTCTTATAATTGCTAATACAGATTAAATTATGTCCTTACACTTATGTTCCCACTTATTTTCCCACAGCAACAAACGGCACACTGGGTTCTTTATTTGTATTGGCACTTCCCAGACTGACTTTTCGAGATAACGCAAACGATACCAAAGTTACATTTAGTGTGGCGACATTTTCTGAAACTCCTTTTGAGGTAATTTTTTAAAATAATTTTATCAATTCTTACGCAACTACTGTAGCGAATAGGGCCGGCTAAATTCACCGGAAACTGTGATAGTTGCTCGTAGCGCCAAGTAGGGTTGTCAGCGTAGTGCTCATCGGTTGACCGCTTTTTCGGTGACTTTGGACTTTTGTGTTTGGCACCAAGTAACCCATTAATGCTGTCTTTTGGCACCAAGTAACCCATTTATGCTGTCTAATGGCACCCAGTAACCTATTTATGCTGTCTATTGGCACCAAGTAAATCATTTATGCTGTCTATTGGCACCAAGTAACTCATTTATGCTATCTATTGGAACCAAGTAACTCATTTACTGTGTCTATTGGCACCAAGTCACCCATTTATGCTCTCTATTGGCTCCAAGTAACTCATTTACTGTGTCTATTGGCACCAAGTCACCCATTTATGCTCTCTATTGGCACCAAGTAACCCAGTTGCATTACATAATTACACTTTCCATTGTTAAATATTTCGCTATTGTGTAAGTGTTAGTGTTAATGAGAATCACAAAGTGGATTCATCCGCCACTCTGAAGTCTGCAACGGACATCATTGAAACTAAACACCAGGGCTATGTTCATTCAATGATTTTTTAAAGGACATTTTCGTATCGGATAAATGTTGGACAACAATAATATGCATAACAATTGTAGCTATAGCAGCATATCCGTAGCTATTTATATATATGTAGAGTTGCAAATAGATTTTTAACAAAAGCGTGTCTTGAAATCATTTTAATTTTTTTTAAAGGTGACCTTTCAGTTAGTTTACAATGCAGAACCATACCGAGACAAGCAGACGAAGGTTATCAGCAGAGGAAACTTTTCTACTTTTGTTGTCAACAAGACGCTGTGGTAGGTGTGGTTAGCACTTAAGAGGGCACGACGTTGTGGTAGATGTGGTTAGCACTTAAGAGGGCACAACGCTGTGTTAGGTGTGGTTGGCACTCAAGAGGGCACGACCTTGTGGTAGGTGTGGTTGGCACTCAAGAGGGCACGACGTTGTGGTAGATGTGGTTGGCACTCAAGAGGGCATGACGTTGTGGTAGATGTGGTTGGCACTCAAGAGGGCATGACGTTGTGGTAGATGTGGTTGGCACTCAAGAGGGCACAACGCTGTGTTAGGTGTGGTTGGCACTCAAGAGGGCACGACCTTGTGGTAGGTGTGGTTGGCACTCAAGAGGGCACGACGTTGTGGTAGATGTGGTTGGCACTCAAGAGGGCACAACGCTGTGTTAGGTGTGGTTGGCACTCAAGAGGGCATGACGCTGTGGTATGTGCGGTTAGCACTCAAGAGGGCACGACACACTGGTAGATGTGGTTTGTACCTAAAAGGGCACCCTTAAAACTTCAACAATTGAGTTAAATTTTAACATATAGTATATCCATGCTATAATAATAGTCGTGTACTTCCTAATTTATATCGTATTTTACAGGGATGAAAGAAATCTTGTTCGTAAAGGTGTCTTTAAAGTTAAAGGACATGGACGATTCGGCCTAACGGTCTTGATGTTCGGAAACAATCGTGATATGTCTACATTTACTGCCGTACCAGTGGAGGCATGGGGAACAGAGTACTTTGCAGTTACTTTAGCGTAAGATCTAAAGATTTAAACAATAGAATAAAAATATATTATAATTCCGTTATAGCTTTCTTCCTATCAATCCTTCAACCCATCTAACCAATCATCGAACCAGCCACTCTTTCATCCATTCACTCAGCCATTTAGCCAATTATCCATCTAGACACTCGTCCATTTATCCACTCACTCATCTAGCCAATAATCCATCTAGAAACTTAAAAATCTAGAAACTCAACGCTCCACATATCTAGACAGTTAACCATTGATCTATACTAATTTACATGTATGTATCCATATTTTTATCCATATAATTATCCATTTATTTATCTATCTATGCATCCATCTAGTTATCCATCTATTTATTAATCTATTTATCCATCAATTTATCCATGTATTTACCAATGTATTTACCCATGTATTTATTCATTATTTAAATATATTAATAACAAACAAATACATCTTATAACTTATCTATCTATCTATCTATCTATCTATCTATCTATCTATCTATCTATCTATCTATCTATCTATCTATCTATCTATCTATCTATCTATCTATCTATCTATCTATCTATCTATCTATCTATCTATCTATCTATCTATCTATCTATCTATCTATCTATCTATCTATCTATCTATCTATCTATCTATCTAGTCTGTCTGTCTGTCTGTCTGTCTGTCTGTCTGTCTGTATTTATGTATGTATGTATGTCCGTCCGTCCGTCTATCTGCCGGTCTGCCTGTCTGCCTGCCTGTCTGTCTGTCTGTCTGCCTGCCTGCCTGCCTGCCTGTCTTTCCATCCGTCCGTCAGTCCGTCCATCCATCCATCCATCCATCCATCCATCTATCCATCCATCCATCCATCCATCCATCCATCTATCTTTCTATCTCGCTATCTATCTAATCTATCTAACTAATGTGCTTGTCTGCCTGCCTGCTGGCTTGTCTGTCTGCCTGTCTGACTGTCTGTCTGTCTGTCCGTCCGTCTGTCTGTCCGTCCGTCTGTCTGTCCTTCCATTCGTCCGTCCCTCTATCCATCTATCCATCCATTCATCCATCCATCCATCCACTATCCCATCTATTTTTGAAACCTTCTCTATCAAAAAATTCAGCTAAACTTTTTTTTTCAGCACCCATCAATTTATTCTCACATCAATTTAAATATCCATCAATTTTAACATCCAGCATTTTAAGCAACCATCAATCAATGCAAACATGAATCAATTTAAACACTCTACAGTTTACACACTCTTCTATCCAACCACGCATTCAACAACACATGACTATATTTTTACCATCCAACATGATGCATTTTTGTGTTCTATATTTCAGTCGTAATCCATCCATTCAAATTATTTCGGCAGAAAAATCCAATAGAATTGAGATTTTTTATTATCTTCTGTATGGTGAGAACAAGCATAACTTCTCGTTTGAAGATAGCGTTTATCGGGGTCATAGGAAGATCCAACGATTCACATTGAACAGGCAAGTCTAACAATACGATTGTCATTGCCTGTGTGTTGACCTATTTTTTTTTTGGTTTACCGCGAGCTATGCCATGCAGCCTTCTCTCCCCATTGGTTTTTGACGTCACCAATTTATTCTGTCACCTCTTTCTCCACTGCCCTTGATTGGGAAGTTTGTTAACGTTTCCAGAGGAGTCAAAATTAGGCTACCTAGAGGGAGAAATGGTGTCCGGCGTTTATATTTCAAGAATTTCTTTTCTGGAGGGTTTTGACTCATTCGCTATTAATGCGATGGTCAACAGTGACCGGCATATACTTACGAGACTTACAGGAGCCCTATAGTGCTTAATACATTTGTCACTGTCTTTGGATAATATACTTGTACTTTTCAAGCATTATACTTTATCGAGTTCCGCATTGTAAGATGGTACAGTTTTTATTATGTATTTTTGATGTTGTAGATTTATATCTACTTAACAGCACAATTAAATTGTTCATTGTCAATATCACTAGTTTTAGTTGGTATATTTTTTTCCCCAAAAGTCCTTTTGGAACTTTTTAATTATTTTTATTTAACACGAAAAATGTTAAAACGTGTTAAACTCGTAAAACCATCTAAAGGGGAGTAAGACGTTTCATTCGTTTGTCAGGTGGCATAGTTTTACAAGCCAAACAGATGACACACGAAAATCCGTACTTTGATAAATATTGTTGAAAAGATTCCGTGAAAGTAGCCTTACTTTAGGTTATTCATGAAATAAACATTTTTTAGGTTAGGCTTTGTTAGATAGTACAATAGAGTGTTGATTTCCAGTATCCCGGTTCTCCGAAGCGTCGTTATCCGACTGGCGAAAGTTTCATTATTACTTTCATCGTTGGCACTCCACATGGCGTTGTATTTTATTTTGTTAATAAAGGGGCGAGACTGCAATCTAGGAAAGAAGTAAAACAAAGAATTAAAGGTCAAGCCATGGAAAAGACGATCGCAGCAAAACAACGAACGTGTAGGCAGGACTGAGCCATTGTCAGTGAACCCACAAAAGAAAAAAAACACAGAAAAAGCACTAAGTTGAGAAAGAGTATCCGACAGGGCAGCACACTTATTGTGACAGAATAAGTAAATGAGAGATTAACTGTTGTTTGTTTGCTGACGAAGGTTTCCTGTCGACACGTTCGTTGTTGTTTTTTTTTGCGTTCCTTTTTTCAGGTTTGACCTTACTTTGTTTTACTCATTTCCTTCTATATTTTGTGGAGATTGAAAAATACAAACAAAATAATGATGATAAGGTCTTGTTGTTCACTGCTGAAAATGCTGAGGGCTGTAAAAGTTTTGAGAACTCTCCCAAAATTCTCCTATCAGTAAATATGTATTTATTTCTTAGCAAAAGACACAAACACACACATTTAAAAAAATATACGGGAGCGCCGTTCCCACGCGTTCCTACAGGACTCGACCCCTGCGCTCTACCAAATGTAAATAAAATTCGGAAGTAATTTTTCTGATCCTAAATTATTCCATTGATCTTACAGTTATGAAGCTGTAAGTATTTCCCAATGCGAGGACACGTTTCTGATTTTGGGAACATACACAGGTAAATCAAAAGTCTCTATATGTTATGCTTCTAATTATAAAGACACACTTCTAACTAAGCAAATCTCTTCTTGTTGTTATACAAAATTTGACAGATTTCTCAAATGCTTATCCAGGTCAAAGCTGTAGAGGCGTTAGACATATATGTTGTTCAAATGGCCAGATGGGATGAGAAGGAGATTATAAGTTGAGACCCATTTTGAAAAATATCAAATTTATTTACTATGCTGAAACTGATCCAAAACAATCTAATTAAATACTCAGCTATTTTGTTTCCCTATTGTTCATCCTCCTCACATACGTCACGTAGCTGAACGATGAACAAACTTTTCCCTTAGCCAATCACCCTTACCTTCAATCAATCTCATCCCTAAACCAAAGTAGAAAAAACCCAACTAGTGGACACACCCCATATCTTTTTTTTTTGTTGCTTTCTTCAAAATCCAAGCTTATCGTGTTCCACTACTTAATTAGAGACCATAATAGAACCAATATAAATGGGATCCACCGTCCTTTATGAGTGAATGACCTGGCCAAAGATTTCTGACCGTTTATCTAAATCCACAAAACATTGTTGCCGTTGAAATGACCGCAATTGTGTCACTCCATTCTGGTTATAAGCTGGGTGGCCTACTTACAAACCGATTCGCAATGTCTTGCACAACCTTCGATGTAAGCAGGAGATTGTGACGACATGACACTTTCGATTCATCAGAGACTTACCATTTTATGTGATACTGATACACCCTGTATTTGAGATCATTTATTTATATTTATATTTTCACTTGAATTTTCAACATCATTTTAATCACATCTAAATTCATATCACTTGTGGTGCAAAAATAATTTCTTTATCCCCGCCGCCAAACTAGTCGGATAAACGGCCAGGCTGCAAAATGGTGAGGGCGAATTTTGTAATTGTCGGTGTTCGGTTGGGGTGGCGAGATCACAAGGTCTGTGAGATGTGATGTTATGGAGGCTTAAGCAGATTATTCCTCCAAGAGATCATAAAACGGATCATAAACATTGGAACGATGGGGATGCAGAAGCTACCGGACTTTTCCATTGATTAATTGTCAAAATACCTATGATTGAGTAGTCACCCAGTCGCCCGTCAAAAAATAAAGGATAATTCACTTTTTAAAGTTTATTAGTGTTCTTATACGTACAAACTATTGTGAAATATTGTTTCCTTGTCATAGAATGCAAATATATGAGCCCAGAATTGCGATGCATAATTTATGGCTGCCAAACATGATGAAGTTCATAAATAGATTCATCAGTTGCTTTATCCGATGAGTTTAGCTTTCGTTAAATATAAGAGAAAAGTATTTTCACACAGAGAACTATGTCTTTTATTTTTGGAACATTCAATTAGTTAGAAAAACATGATGGTCTTCTCTATACACATGTATTCATTAAGTTGACCATATTTGTCTCCTCCATATAACTTACTATTGAGATGACCTAACTGCTCACCATAAATTCCAGGTACTCAAATTTCTGGGGAGGTAACGTTCGGTGTAGTTAGCGGCAGCTGTAGCACCTTCACGTTGACAAAAAGATGTTCTAATGAACTATATTCAGAATGGGGGATAACTTCAGATCCTGTAACAGGTGAGCTCTATTTGTCACAACTTTTATACAAATACTATTTCTTTTTTTCAAAATTAATGCATTTTATTATTAACAGCGTATTGTATCTATTGAAATAACCGGGGGGGGTGGGGGGCACAACCTTCTACAGCCTNAAGTACGCGTAGAAATGTATCCTGCTCTCTGAGCCTTGAACTTCATCTTTTATATATATATATATATATATATATATATATATATATATATATATATATATATATATATATATATATATATGGGTCTTAGCCGAAGTTGGTATACATACCATTGGTAATCGTACCGGGGAACACGATCCCACGGTGAACGGGATCGCACCGAGGAACGAGTATCAACCAGAAAGCGAGGCCACACCGTGAACGGAATCCCACATGGCAATGAGATCTAAACAGGGAATAGATAACAACGTGAATGGGATCTTAACCGGTGAACGGGATCATATCAGGGAATGGGATCCCATCCGGAAATTGTATCCAATAGGGAAACGGGGCAAACGTTTATAAAAGTTATTATAAATATGTTTTTATAGGATACTTATATTTTTTAAAGCGACTTGTGTTTAACAATTCCTTCAATTATGATGTTAGCTAATAGGATGTAGCCTTTTTTTTTCAGAATGCAATCCCTGGCAACGCCGGGAATATTGGCTAGTATGTATAAAGTATTTTTCCCCAGGTATGCTCACACTCTTATCCAGTCATTTCACGAAAATACTCTCAGCACTGGTGCATTCAATGGCGCAGTCTTTGAGGCATTCCAAGTCAACATTGGAGTAAAACGGAGTAATATGTATGTAGTTGAAAATTTCACATTCCATTGATCCAATATCTCTAGCTCACTCTCCGTTAACCAAGAGGAGAACATTAGCATAGGTGAAGCAGCAGCATTTATGGTTAAATTGAATAAGCGGGTGTGGAATAATCTTAAACTAATTGAAAGTACAAAACTAAGGGTATACCGGGCACGTGTGCTTAGTACGCTACTATATGTGGACCACATATGCCAGTCATGAGCGGAAACTCAACATCCTCCACCAAATATGTCTGTGTCACATTTTGGGCATACAATGGGAGGACAAAGTGCCTAACAGAGGTTTAAGAATGTCCAAAAATGTGTTGCTCGTGTTCTCCACTCTTGGCAAGAAGCGCCTTCGCTGGTTAAGCCACGTAAGGTTTCTATAATCTATTTGACAAAATAATAGGACCACGTTAAATAGTGCATATTTACAAGCTCATAGTTAAATAAAGTAACGATCGCCATTCTTCTAAAACCCAGGTGTTATGTCTAATGTTATTTACACGATTTCCCCGTGCTTGAATTTTGCTTGACCCAAATTAGATCCCTAGCAGACGTTGGCGGGTTGTTGTGGGCGTGGCCTATTCGTTTGATGTATCTTGTTGACTACCGCCTTTCCAATTAATCCTTGTAAGAATGCCTCCTAGAATTTTGTAGAATGTTTGCGATTGTTCTAGAAATGTAAACAAATGCTGAGTAGCTTCTGGAAGGCAGGGCTTACGCGTCGGTAGACCCACCTATATAAAGGATTGACAGGTAAGGAGATCGAGACGGAGATTACGATAGGTTTTATTACCTTCACGAGACGTGTATTATTATTTGTGTTCTTATATATGTGTTTATTTCACACTTCATCATTATTCATTGGAACATTATTCTAACTGTGTTAACTGTGTACCGGTACAAGATCTACCATAATGAAAGTTGAAGTTTGTCATTATATTTTCTTTTCTTTTGTAATTATCTTAAGACTTAATAAATCTTATTAATTGTAACTGGCAACTGTTTTGGGTGTCGTATCTTTAATATTGTTGACTCTATTTTATCGTCCTTTGTTAGGCACTGTTTACAACGAGCCAATAAAGCTAAAGTAGGACATTAATTTCTCATATTAGAAGACAGTGCGTAACACCAGGTTTAACGTGCAAAGCATCAACATTGTGAGCTACTTAGTCAGCTTCGCAAATCTCGCTTTCATACCATCTGTCGTTGTTTCTCGTCTGCAGAAATGATGGTCCCAACAGGCCATTGGGGAACTGAATTTATAGTGATGACAATACCGGCCAGAAGGTTCCAAGGTTGTGCAAGGGTCATTAATGGCAGACGAGAAAACCGAGTCAATATAACACTTCCAGATCTAACCAGTATTGACAGAAGTGTCTGGTTTCTATGGGAGGGATTTTGGGATGTAAGCTATTTGACTAATGCTTTAGCATGTTACAAAGGCTGTCCACTTATTTGGGATATAAGCTATTTGACTATTTTTAGCATGTTACAAGGGCTTTCCAATATTTGGGATGTAAGCGATTTTATTATTGTTTAGCATGTTACAAGGGCTGTCCAATTATTTGGGATGCAAGCTACTTTACTGTTGTTTTAGCATGTTACAAGAGCTGTTAACTTATTTGGGATATAAGCTATTTGACTATTGTCTAGCATATTACAAGGGCTGTCCAATATTTGGAATGTAAGCTACTTTACTATTGTTTTGCATGTTACAAGGGCTGTCCACTTATTGTTGTAGGACTTTAAAACATGGCCAGAAAACCATTTATTGCTAACCCGCCCGGTAGAGTGATATATATATATAAAGCTATATATATATATATATATATATATATATATATATATATATATATATATATATATATATATATATATATATATATATATATATATATATATATATATATATATATATTAGCGACCGGTCGAGAGCAATTTTCTGATTTCGACCGAAACCGAAAGATTTAGATATTTTAAATTTTATTCAAGCATACTTTCTGCATACATGGGGGAAGTATCAATATTGACATTCACTTTATAAAGAAATAAAATTATCGTGAATATTAATAAATAAACATCTAATGGATACTTTGCCTTTAACCATAAAAAGTCATTTAAATTTGTTAAATATTTTCGATTAGTATAAGATAAAATTTAGCGGGGCGTGGGGTGTGGGGGTAAATAATACATCGAATTAAACCCTTTGGTGCCCTTTGCTTTTATAAGTTAAATACAATTTTTTTACTTGACTTATTGTTATCGTTTCAAAGCTTATGCATGTCTTATTGGTATTGTTCACTAAAATGTCCAGACATAAGTCTTCAATGAACTTTTTACTCCAAAAAAACATACATTTTCTTTGAAACACCCGTCCTTATTGGTCGACATTTAAATATTTCGTTAATCTTCAATTATTATTTATAGGCTAGTTATGGATACCTTCCTCCATCAATTTTCCATGTACACATACGTTATGAGCGAACGAGTTTCGAAATATCTAAATTATTAGGTTTAAGCCGAAAGTCTCGTTAAGCGTTTGGTTCCGGTTTCGGTTTCGTCCAAAAGTCATTTTTAACTTTCGGTCTGGTTTCGGCCGATATTCACAGAATCACTTTCAGTCTGTCTCTGTAGACAACTAAATATTTACATAAAATGAATGCCTGTAATGTATGTATGTGCTCATATACCGATAGCAATAAAACTTTGGTGAGTTGTTGTCCACAAACCCGCACATTTGTGTGAATTATTACAAACATATTACAATTTTCCGTCTTGTGCCAGGGGCCCTAATAAAGTTCAATAATCTTAGGAGGTCGAGAGTCTATCTCTTAGGACCTCGGCCATGAAACATGACCAAGTGGTCCCTGTGGACTCCGGCCATGCAACACGGTCTCGAGTAAAAGGAGTGTTGGGCAGTTTTCTCCCACTCATCAGGGGGCAGTTTTGCTTCACTACCCCACTTGTACCCCACTTGCCCAATGAGTCTTGCGGGCTGGACGTTGGGTTGGAACGGCTTTGCTTCCTCTCCGGGGATGGTGTTGCGTTACCTCCCACCACGGTCCAGGGATCCGTACGTTCCTTGGTGTGGCACGGCTTTACCTCCTCTCCGGGAGTAGTCTCGAGCTTAACTTTCTACCACCGTTCCTGGGATTTGTGTGGACGTGGGTCAGAACGGCTTTGCTTCCTCTCCGCGGAAAGTTTTGCGTTACCTCACCCCACAGTTCGGGGAGTAGTTCGGTCGGGACTGTGTCGGGACGAAACGGTCAACTAGGAGCGGCTTTCTCAAGGCCGCATGTTTTTAATCCTCAGCAAGGGTTTGAAAAGAAGAAAAACACAAGCCTCATATCCATTATCGGCGACACGTCATCATGTTAGCGCGCAACTTCCGTTGCGTAGGAAGTCATGCGTTTGACCGGGATTTTTTAGCTTCAGGAGGAGACCTCCCTACTGGTCCGTCACGCCTCGAAGAGACAAAATCCCATGTAACACCACAGAGCCAGTGATGCTGAGCTTCGACTTCACAGTGCGCGGTCTCGGCCCGATTGGCCAGGGGCCCTAAATTCGTTGTATCTTTTTTTAGCTTGATAAATATAATTTCTAACAGAGCTAATTCATGGGTGTTTAAAATTTTAATCAAATACAAATAGCGACATTAAAGTTTGTGTATGACATAATAAACCCGCACATTTGTCGCAATTAGTACAACCATTCTAAAAATAGTGCGTTTGTGGCCGGGGGTCCTAAATTCGGTTTTCCCCTTATTTTAGTACTATAAATCTAATTAACTTCTGCGTTTCTATAGTGTTCACCCGTTTGCGATGGAACTTTGGTGAGTTGTTGTGCGGCCGCCCGCAAAGGTTTCTAGTTTACTCCCAACCATTTTAAAATGTCCCGTTTGGGGCCGGGGGGGGGGGGGCCACATTTGTTTTTTTTTTTATATTCTTGAACTATATAAATATAATTTAAAACAGATGCGTAGTTGGATGAAATCGAATCCAATACAAACAACGATATTTCAGTTTCTGTGTTACAGAATAAGTAGGTTTCTGAATTAGTGCAACGATTTTACAATATTTAGTTTTGGGCCGGGGGTCCTAAATTCGTTTTTATTTACTTTATGAGCTATATAAATATAATCTCAAACAAAACTGTTGCATGGGTGGATCACTCGTGAAAGTGTGTGGAAGACCTATTCAAAATCCATGTTTCTTACACGGACAGCTGTATGCGGCTTGGTCACGCGTCGATAACTCTACTACTATAGTCGTGTGCGGAAAAATAAATATTTTGTATGTAAAAAGTACTTCAAAAGACATAATTAAAACACAAACTTATTTTTTTCTTTGAGTGACATTGCAAAGCATGCCGGGTACTCGCTAGTATATTATAGATGTTATGTCAAATTGATTAATTTAAACTTTAATACATATTTAAAAAAATTATGTCGTGTCTTCTTTGTTAGGTTAAAATTCCGAATTTCAACATACGTATTTACTCCAATGCACCGGTACAAGTGGTGTACGTACAAATTTCTCCATGTCTGGATGGGAAGAATCTGAAACTCATTGGCGAGCCCTTTGGGGACCCAAGCATTTGTATCTTAACACCCAATGTTCTTTTTTTTGTCCTCTACGTCTGGCAGTAAGTGATGTTGATTCGTTTCATATGTCATCTGGTGTGTTCATACTATACGCTGCCTAGATTCCATTATTTCTTATGGTAACAAGTTTCCTACTCATCTTGCATGTCTTGCGATATGAGAAATATATTATTTTTTTGTTTCCTTTTTGCGTAATATTCAGGCTGCCAGAAACCCCAACTATAAACTATGCTGCACTCGTTTCTGAGAAAGAAAATTGCCATTCTATAACTTTGGATGATAATCCGTTGCCTTCTAAGTAAGTCATGTTCTCAGTCATTACATGTAGGAACGGATTCAACTTCTAACAGAAAGAAAAGGAGACCATACAAACCAGTGTTGAGGAATATCCGGGGGAATGTCGGAGAATGTCCAACCCGCAGGCCATATACGGCCCACGAGATTATTCGTTCTGGCCCATGAGCGGAATTCAAATAAAAAATATATATATATTTTTTTTTTTCGTAACAACATAAATTTGAATAAAAGTGAATTATACTAATAACATAAATTTTGAATGACAAGGAAGGACCGCCAGAATTCCAGTCAACTTCGTTCCATGAAAATTACGCCACTCCGAGAGTGCCGAGATGCGCTGAGATTCCAAAGGTGGAGACAGCCCTGTCATAACCCGATCCGTGCTTGTGGGACGCACCTATTCGAATAACGCAATAGTTACTAATCGTAACCCCCAAAAAATTATCCATTTGAAAACCTAGAGACTGGAAGAACTATACAGAGATCTTCGAACAAATAAGTTTTTAATTTCACATTATTTGTGGTTTCTGGTTTCGTCTTTGTTGACGAAGGCATTGAGCCGAAACGTCGTTTTAAGTGTCCTCTCTTTTTTTTAAGGCTTGTTTCACTATTTATCTACTTTACACTTCTTGAATGCAGTCCCTCATATATTATAAACAACTTTACAAGATCAATTGTTATTTTGATATCTCGTATTTCATAAACGGCGACCTTTTCCGGGAATGCATCAACTGCCTCAAATGTAGGGTGGCTTTTCATAACTTCATATCTCGTTTAATGAAGTTAAACTTTAAAAAGAAAAATTATTTCGTTAAACGAATTAATACAATGTTTAGCAAATGCTAAAAAAAAAGAGAAAGAAATCTTTATATTTGCTGGAAAACACTAAAATGAGACAAGAGACCTACCGATCTGGGAATAAAGCTGGACCAGAAACTCCAGCTACATGACCATGAGGGGAACTCGGCGCTCGTACAGAAACTGGCTAGCAATACCTGGTGTCGATGCAAGGCACAGGCACTAAATATGCTTGATCCAGGAGCAGGAGAGATCACCTTACCTGATGTACGTATGGCACTTGATCCAGGAGACATCACCTTACCTGATGTACGTATGGCACTTGATCCAGGAGACATAACCTTACCTGATGTACGTATGGCACTTGATCCAGGAGACATCACCTTACCTGATGTACGTATGGCACTTGATCCAGGAGAGATCACCTTACCTGATGTACGTATGGCACTGTCAATTGCAGCAGTTATAAAGTCGAGTTTCCAAAATGGGCAAGAGGAGTCCGCATTTTGGACAATCAAGACGCATAAAGACTCTCTGGTACAAGTCTACACAGATGGCTCGTAGTTCGCCAGTTAGAAAAAAAGCCGGAAACGATGTACTCATACAGTACCAAAAATGGTACCTCAAATGAGGAGATTTCAGGTCCAAGCGGAACAAATAGCACGTCAATCGATGCATAAATCGAAGCTATCTTAATGACGCTGGAACAAATGCGCCGCAGATTGGCAAAAAAGAAAAACAGTTCCTTCCATTGTAGTGGTCACCGACACATAGTGATCTAGAAGCTGTGAGGAGGTGCTCTAAGGACACGAAAATGGCAAACACAGTCATGGAGCTCATGCGAGATATAAAGTCCCATGGAGGCGAAGTGGTCCTTCAGTGGATCCCTGGACACGTGGCATTACCCCAAAATGATAGCGCTGACTATCTGGCAAGGCTACTATACCCAGCTACAACCAAACAGGCAAATGGCCCAACTGAGGGTCTAGACCTGGATTGAAGAACTCTTCAAAGAGGAATGGCTAAATAATTTGGAAAAAAATGAACACTTAGCCTGCAAGCTTTGCCGGAACATGCCGAAACCAAACAGAGAGGGCGACCAATGGTGGTGTCTTAAACGCAAACACCAGAGTCTCATGAATCAATTGAGAACAGAGCACTGCCCTACTCGGAGCTACCTGATAAGGTTAGACCAACTTCGATACCCGAAGTGCCTTAACTGTGGACAGGCGCCGATGATAGTCGTGCATTTACTAGATTACAACACGCTAACAAGTGGCTTAGCGGAGAGGGGATAGAATTTTCCCAGCCGACCACGTTGATAGTCTGATTTACGGCAACGCCCAACAGATCAAAATTGATCAATAAATTGATCGTGGGCCCTTAAGATATAGAAGAAGAAGAAGAAGAAGATGAGGCAAGCCTGTAATGTACTTGCCAGGGCCATCAAAGAGCAACAGCTCGGTCCAAGAAAGTGAATGAAATGCATGTATTTCATTAATACAATGTTTAGCAAATCAAGCTAAATCAAGCTAGTCTCATTGAGACTAGGATATATTTTCTGAACGAGTCAACGAAGACGAGCAGAAAGACAATCCAAATCACTATTTAAAATTAAATAAGAAATTAATTTTTTGTAATATTTTTTTTTTAAATTTCAATATTTCTAATAACATAAAATTACACATTTTAAAATAAAATTAGTAACATTTTACAGCAGTGGAACATTTGATGAAGATTAAATACAGGAATTAAGAGAATATAAGTGTACGAAAATTGAAATTACTTACTAAAAACAAAAGCCAACTGAACAAATTGATTCATGACATAAGTGGTCGTGACTTTAACGACAGTTACAGCAAACTTGATTCATAACATTAAGTATTTATACTTTCTCCATCAACTGCGGCCAGCTTGATTCACGATTGAAACTTTCAGGTTTGTATGGCAAGATGTTTTAGAAACGCCAAAGTATGCCGTCGGTCATTTGCAGTTGCCGTCTGGATATCACGAAGTCGGGTCCAGTTCATTCAAGAAATTTGGCTGTTATTTTTATGGTCTTGCGAAAGAGGTCTCGTTTATGCACCCAGGTGGATATCAGGTATTTTTAAAAATTTCACCATGTATCGTAAGTATTACCACTGTTACGTACCGTTAGATGGTTTTGAAAACTTAATCTGTTTTAAAAATTTGGCTGGATAGATGAAAAATACGTAACAAAGGATTGAAAACCAGTACCGGTATACAAAGAAAACGTTTACCAAAGCTAGTGATACTAACAATATTCAATTTAAATATGTTATTAAGTTTATTCAACAAAATAAAATCAAATAAAAAAAGGAAATAAAAACGATACTAACTTACGGAACATCAATTGAAAACGTATATTCCTCGAAAGAAACAAATAAAATTATACACATACAGAAAGAGTAAAATCTTGTATACTTAGTCCCGTAAGTTCCTTGTCTAGGAAATATAGCTAATCTCTTTCAGCTGGGAAAGCTGTCGGATTTTTTATAGGGAGGAAGCTCCAGAAATTTTTTTTTTAGAAATCGCATCACGCGATAGCATTGTGTTGATCAAATTAGAACGTAAAATTTTTTTCCCAATCAAGAGAGGTGTGGGTAATGGTAGAGCGCTAAACATTTATCACACAAAAAAGAAAAAGGAAGAAGGGGGTAAGTTTGAATGTCATGGCTCACTATGAACAAAGACTAGGTCAACACACAGATAATGACAGACACAAATCGGTATACATATTCATAAATTAACAAACCTGATGGCACCTTCCAGACTACCCACTGACTACATTGGGCTCCATCCTTTATTAAATTTTTTGCATATCTATAAAAAAAAATTTGAATGACAAAGATACAATTCACAAGCAAAAGTCGCATCAAAACATATTTTAAAAATCTGATCCACATGAATAATGTTAAATGAATTTGTATAAATATGTTGATCAAATTTGTTTTATTTAGAACTTTATTTTTTTTAAATGTTTTGTTTTCAAACTTTTATCCCCCTGTGTTTTGAACTCGTCCGACGCAATCTCTTGCAAGGTCGGGGGTCAGTTAAGAGTGACATCAAAGTTAACTTTTCTATCAATTAGGCATGTGATTCCACATTTGATCCGACAGACGGTGACCTCATTGACAATGATTGTGATGGTTCTGTTGACGAAGAAGAACGGGATTATTCTGGTTTGTTTATATAAGGTTGTCATTGGGTTGATGTTGGATATGGTGGTCAGTGGGTTGTTGTTGAACATGGTTGTGATTGAGTTTATGTTGAACATGGTGGCCATTGAGGTTATGTCGAACATGGTTGTCATTGGGTTGATGTTGAATATGGTTGTCATTGAGTTTATGGTGAACATGGTGGCCATTGAGTTTATGTTGAACATGGTTGTCATTGGGTTGACATTGAACATGGTGGTCATTAAGTTGCTATTGAACATGGTGGTCAATGAGTTACTGTTTAACATAGCGTTCCTTCTTTTCATCATGATAGAAAATTGTAGTGAAAATTAATCGGATTTTCAGCGAGATGCGATCGTCAGCACACAATACGATACAATCAACAACAGATACATTTAGCTCAAACAGTGTTGAACAGTGAATTCTTTTGGTCAAAATCCCTCGAATGCTATTATTTGTCCTACTATATCCCATTTCCGATTCTTCTCTAATGAACTCGAGTGTCAATATCTCCTACGCTCTCATTTGTCATACCATCTTCATACTAACGTATATAATAAGCACACATACCATCAGCGTAAAATTTTTATAATATTAAGGGTTATTTTCAAAAGAATGTCAATGTCCTATTTTTTGTCTGGTGGCGTAATGACTTACTTATCTTACTCTTCAGATGATGATGACGACGGTTTAATTGATGAAGATACTCGCAAGTCTCCGAAAGGTAGTACAATCTCCTGTTCTCTTTCCTGCACATTATTTTATTTGAATTTACGTGCTTACATGTTACGTGAGAACTTTTCTCGTTATATTAACATTGCTTCTATCAGGGATTCTCGGGCTAGCTGCTAGAGAAATCAGTTTTTTTATATAAAAAAAAATATTTGTATAAATCGTCAATTAAAAAAAAATCTGAAAATATGGATATGGTTCAAAATCTGTTTCCATGTCTCGAAGAGGTAATTTGTAATTTATGTAAAGAAAATTATGGTAGTTTGAAGTTTTAGATAAACAATTTAAACATCTGTATATTAGGAACTTTAGACTTTATATTTTTAGGATTTCTCTCAGATAAAATCACATATTAATAAATGAATGATGTATTTTGTAATTATCTACTGTCTTCTCAACAAATTAGGAAATTCGTATAAATTAATAAAACTAGCCAGTTTTTTTTTAAATTTACGGAACTGTCTTCAAAGTAGCAAAAACATTTTTTACCGTCTTTAAAGTGGTAAATATTTCGAAAAAGACAATTAGTAGGTTGTTTTTGTTTTCACTTGCATTCAACAATTAAAACTTTGTATATGGTGCTTTTTGTTACGTCGTTCAACTCTAAAAAAAATAAAAATAAAGAAATATAAAAAACAAGACAAATTGAGGAGTCCAATTACAAACACTGCTAAGTCAATTTTTTGAAGAAAACAAATGAGTTAGTGCCTTTGGCACCTCTATGAAGTACTATGTTTTATTTTTTAAAAATTGTATTAGACAAAAAAGTAAAGCAAAAAATTTTGTCAGTGAGGTCCCCCCACCCCCCCCCCCCAAATTTCATTTAAAAACTTTCCTTGACCTCGATTTCTGCCCTATTTGACAGCATAGCTTCATAGCTTGCCCTCGTTGCCAGTTTGACGCTCATTGATACACTGCCTTGTGGCTCAGCTTGTGTTAGTGCAGCTTTCCCTTCCACGATACAAACTCTGTGGCTCTGCTTGTGTTAGTGCAGCTGTCCCTTCCACGATACAAACTCTGTGGCTCAGCTTGTGTTAGTGCAGCTTTCCCTTCCACGATACAAACTCTGTGGCTCAGCTTGTGTTAGTGCAGCTTTCCCTTCCACGATACAAACTCTGTGGCATAGCTTGTGTTAGTGCAGCTTTCCCTTCAAAGTCACAAAATCTGTGGCATAGCTTGTGTTAGTGCAGCTTTCCCTTCCACGATACAAACTCTGTGGCATAGCTTGTGTTAGTGCAGCTTTCCCTTCCACGATACAAAATCTGTGGCATAGCTTGTGTTAGTGCAGCTTTCCCTTCCACGATACAAACTCTGTGGCATAGCTTGTGTTAGTGCAGCTTTCCCTTCCACGATACAAACTCTGTGGCTCAACTTGTGTTAGTGCAGCTTTCCCTTCAACGATACAAACGCTGTGGCTCAGCTTGTGTTAGTGCAGCTTTCCCTTCCACGATACAAACTCTGTGGCTCAGCTTGTGTTAGTGCAGCTTTCCCTTCCACGATACAAACTCTGTGGCTCAACTTGTGTTAGTGCAGCTTTCCCTTCAACGATACAAACTCTGTGGCTCAACTTGTGTTAGTGCAGCTTTCCCTTCAACGATACAAACTCTGTGGCTCAACTTGTGTTAGTGCAGCTTTCCCTTCCACGATACAAACTCTGTGGCTCAACTTGTGTTAGTGCAGCTTTCCCTTCCACGATACAAACTCTGTGGCTCAACTTGTGTTAGTGCAGCTTTCCCTTCCACGAAACAAACTCTGTGGCTCAACTTGTGTTAGTGCAGCTTTCCCTTCCACGATACAAACTCTGTGGCATATCTTGTGTTAGTGCAGCTTTCCCTTCCACGTCATAAACTCTGTGGTTTAACTTGTGTTAGTTCAGCTTTCCCTTCAAAGTCAAAAACTCTGTGGCATATCTAGTGTTAGTGCAGCTTTCCCTTCCACGATACAAAGCTGTGACATATCTTGTGTTAGTGGAGTTTTTCCTACCACGATACAAACTCCGTGTCATAGCTTGTGTTAGTGAAGCTTTCCCTTTCACGATACAAACTCTGTGGCATAGCGTATGTTAGTGCAGCTTTCCCTTCCACGATACAAACTCTGTGGCATTACCTGTCTATGTTCAGCTTTCCTTTCCACGATACAAACTCTTAGGCATAGCTTTGTGTTAGTTCAACATTCCCATCCATGATACAAACTACAAGAAAAAAATAATCCTCATATAAAAAAATAGCAACAGCTGCATGACCAACCCCACCACTTTCTTCCTATGCGACTGACACTGCACATCGAAACATCTTAAAAGCCTCCCTCCCACCCCCAACCAAATACCTTGTCTTAAAGAAACACTATAATCAATTCGAGAGAAGATGAAGTAGCAAAAAATGGTTATTTGCTTAATCCCTTGTTACCACAAGATTCCAACTATTATTCTGTTAAATTTAGCGGAGGTTTTAGTAACTTTAATAGTTTTGATTCAAGCGACCTGTAAGAAAACTCTTAAAAGGGACGCAACGTCGTATCCTAGAGATGCAACTCTGATTTCATGGTTGCCTCCCTGGTGAACTCTTTCATTCACAAATCTGAACTAACACTTTTGCTTTGTCAGATATGCCATAAGATTATATAATCCTTTCAATTGGGTTTTGAAAAGATGATCAAACTTTTTGGTGTTTTTTTTTCAGTCTATTTAGCTATGTTATTTATTCTATACATATGTGTGACATACTTCAACTTTTCTTTAGTTGATGGACACTGGGGTGATTGGGAGGAATGGTTCTGTAACCCTGACTGTGCTCACAGGAAATTAGTACGTATAAGGTATGTTATATTCAGTAGAATTCAATTATGTACGAAAGAATAAAACAAAAAGGTAAATGATGTGAGAAAGTATGAAATTATGTGGCTTTAATTTGCAAACCTTATAACATGTGCCTATGAATATCCACAAAGTCCCGAACCAATCGTGTACCACCAATATCTTGCCATCTTCTTTCTTACCTATCTCCATTGATCTACACGCAGCATTTACCCTTAATAGTGTATCGTCTTCTCTCACCTAAATCATTTTAAGCGAGTTTTTATTTTGTAATTAATACATTTATTGCTCATCTAATACAACTTGAATGAAATGTTTGATAATGGAAGGACCCCAGATCGAATATGTGCAAACTATATTTATACATTTATTGCTCATCTAATACAACTTGAATGAAAGGTTTGATAATGGAAGGACCCCCAGATGGAATAGGCGCCAACTATATTTATACATTTATTGCTTATCTAATAAAACTTAATGAAAGGTTTGATAATGGAAGGACCCCCAGATGGAATAGGCGCCAACTATATTTATACATTTATTGCTTATCTAATAAAACTTAATGAAAGGTTTGATAATGGAAGAGCCCCCCGTTAAGGAATAGGTCCCTTACTTTTCTGGATTGTGCCATTAGGTGTTTTCATTAGTTATCAAGATTTAAAAAGGTTTACCGATTGGTGCCTGTTCAAGCCTGTGTGCTGACCTAGTTTTTGTTCACCATTCTGCCTTAAATCACAACCGTATCATTTTATCTCCCTCCATCTTCCTAACATTAAACTTATTCCATTCTCACTTTTCTTTCTCTTTTCCGTTGATGATCTCTTTTCCCTTTCTTTCGTCTCTTGCTTTGTACTTAAGTTGTATTTAAGTTCGCTAACGACAATATTTTTTTAACTTAGTTACTTAACAACCGTAATGCTACAGTTACTTAACGGTTGTATATGTCCTTAAACGTAATGACAATCCTTGTAACCTTGCAGATATTGCAACAATCCACCAGCTAAAGGATACGGTAAACCATGTGCTGGTGACGTCGCAGAGTACCGTCATGTTTCATGTAGACCAGAGAAGATCCTGTACTGCCCGGGTTGGTGTTGCCGATTCAAAATATATATCAAACAACCTTACACAATCTGATCCAATAACATACCCCACCAACCCTTCCCTCAACCTCATACCCAAACGTCCTTACGCAATCGCATAACCCAACACACCCTCCCTCAACTACATTCCCTCACAGGTGCATGACACTCATACCTCACCAGATCTCACACCTCACCAGATTTCACACCTCACCAGATCTCACACCTCACCAGATCTCAAACCTCACCAGATCTCAGACCTCATCATACCATATACCCCACAGCCCCTACCCCCCAAAACTTTATAATAAAATGCACTCCAACCTAGACTACTATAGCAATACACAACAATGCGAGATAAGTATCTTAAATTGATTTCACTACTAAATAACTAAACACATTCCCTTTTCTACCAAGGTCTGCACCCTCCTCTTCTCGACTCTTCATCTTGTTGTCAGACTATTAGAAATTCTACTTATATTCATCTGCCAACGTCTTTATCTTTCAATATGTCATGTGACTTCTGATCCATGAAAGAGTGCCTACACATTTTTTTATTGACATGTATTAGTATTGTTAGTGCTATAAGTTTTAATGTTTTATCAATGAAACACGACACGTCACTGAGCTGATGTGATGTTGAACTTGACCTATTTTTAGAGGGAATACCTGGAACACATCACGACGAGCAACCAATCCATAGGGGTAAGTACAAGGTCACTTATTGGTGTGCATCCGATTGTAATGACTACCTTAACTGCTACTTCCTGTCGTAGTACCTACTCGGTATACTTCCTGAAGGAGTTCCTCCTTTTGCATAATAATGTTGTGCTTACTTGTGCATAGCGTTGACAGTTCTGTCAAAGTTGCTGCTTAACTGCGGTTTAACATGTCTACCATCTTAACATCTATTTTGTAAAGCATCCATACTTTCCTAAATTCTTCAATGTTTTAAAGTAATGAAAAAAGACTTGAGACAAGTGGTTGATGATTGCAATACATTAAAATAAAATCCCAGATTAAGTACAAAAATTAATTGAACTCATCATCACGGAAATGAAAAAATAAAGTTTATCTTAGGTATTTAATTGTGGGACCAATGTTTTATAGATATAGGTATCGATTAGTTGGTAAACCTCAGTCATTTTTTTGTTTACATTAGGCCCTCATCCTTATTCCCCCGAGTAGCATCAAATTGTATTTGATTGCATCTTCACGAACTTCTCCAATATATTATATTTATGCTTCTTTCCTAACATCAATATTTCTGTCCTCACACCAATATGTCTCTATTTTTATGTCACTATTTTGCTTTGAAGCACTCCCTAAAATTTATCAATTACGACAAAACAAAATAATCACATGAATATAGAGTAACATTTAATGGTTTAATTTTATATATTATGATAATAATAATAATAATAATAATAATAATAATAATAATAATAATAATAAAGCGTATTTGAAAATCACGCTTTATCCCCCAATTCCCTTAACTCTACTTGAAACAAATATCTCTGTTTCTATTGAAGTGTCTTGCTTGTCTTTCCCTTGTGTCCAGTGTGTGGTTTCAAAAGATGGGGACCAAACTGCACCAGCTTCTGTACTCACTGCGTCAACGATTGTGACGAGCATACAGGGGCGTGTACGCATTGCCTCCGTGGCTATAAGAATGCTGCTGCTGGATGTGGCAAAGGTAAGTCACTGGTGGATATTTAAGGTATACTCCTGGATGAAATAATTAGATTGTCTTTTCCCCCATTCACTAGTGAAAGGTTAAGGTGAGCCATTAAGTTCTGATGATATTAGTATTCGTGAATTTTTAAAATAAAATCTATGACGAAATTAAAACAATTGTTTTGAAGCTAAGTTTTGATGAAACAAAACAAAAAAATATAAAAAAAAATAATTATAATAAACAGCATCATTTCTATCATTACCACCTTGAATACTATGAAAATCACTTCAGATACCAATATATTTGTAGAGAGAAAGTTATATTCAAAATCTTAAATATTTTAAACAAAAGTTGAAGACACTTTCATAAATATTTCTTCTTCGCTCCAGAAATACGACAGAAATCTGCAATCGGATACGAACACTGAAGATTTAAAAAAAAAAAAAATTTAATAGGATCTTTTTCCGGAGTCGTATAAATGTTTAAATGTCAATTGATTTTTTTGCTGGTGTCGTGAAACTAATGTCAAGCTTGGACTGCTCACTCTGAGTCATGAGCACTACGTTATTTTATAGGATTATGTTTATTTTTTGGGGGAAAATGTGTCTCTTTAAATGCAGTGATTGATGTAGACAGAAGTTCATTTCCTCTAATAGTTTACATTGTGTCTCCACCAGTTTGTGATGTCAACGAGTTCGGATTCGACTGTGCCGGGTCCTGTCTAGAAAAATGTGGTATGGACTGTCTTGAACGGGAGTATGGAAAATGTCCACGTAGGTGTCTTAGGAATCATTTATATACGAATACAGACACACTGATAATATCAGTCATATCTATACACAGTCAGTACGACAGCATTCGCCAAAACTATCAATGCTGTCCATGTGTCCATAAAGGTGAAAGGGATTATAGGTTGGGTAATTTTTCTTTCGTAATGGGTCTCTCCACGAAGCAATAGGTATTCATAGCCAAACAAAATCACCCCCCCTCCCAAAAAAAAATAATAAAAAAATACGTTAGTGAACACAAAGGCTAACTGTGTTTTAGTGAACACAAAGGCTGACTGTGTTATAGTGAACACAAAGACTGACTGTGTTTTAGTGAACACAAAGGGCGACTGTGTTTTAGTGAACACAAAGTCTGACTGTGTTTTAGTGAAAACAAAGGGTGACTGTGTTTTAGTGAACACAAAGGCTGACTGTGTTTTAGTGAACACAAAGGGTAACTGTGTTTTAGTGAACAGAAAGGCTGACTGTGTTTTGGTGAACAAAAAGGCTGACTGTGTTTTAGTGAATACTAAGGTTGACTGTGTTTAAGTCGACACAAAGGCTGCTGTGTTTTAGTGACCAAAAAGGCTGACTGTGTTTTAGTGAACACAAAGGGTGACTGTGTTTTAGTGAACACAAACGGTGACTGTGCCTTAGTGAACACAAAGCATGACTGTGCTTTAGTGAACACAAAGGGGGACTGTGTTTTAGTGAATACTAAGGGGACTGTGTTTTAGTGAAAACAAAGGGGGACTGTGTTTTAGTGAATACTAAGGGTGACTGTGTTTTAATGAACACAAAGGGTGACTGTGTTTTAGTGAACACAAAGGGTGACTGTGTTTTAGTGAATACTAAGGTTGACTGTGTTTTGGTGACCACAAAGGGTGACTGTGTTTTGGTGAACGCAAAGGGTGACTGTGTTTTAGTGAACACAAAGTGTGATTGTGTTTTAGTGAACACAAACTGTGACTGTGTTTTAGTGAACACAAAGGGTGACTGTATTTTAGTGAACACAACGGTGACTGTGTTTTAGTGCACATAAAGGGTGACTGTGTTTTGTGAACGCAAAGGGTGACTCTGATTTAGTGAACACAAAGGGGGACTGTGTTTTAGTGAACACAAAGGGTGACTGTGTTTTAGTGACCACAATGGGGGACTGTGTTTTAGTGAACACAAAAGGGGACTGTGTTTTAGTGAAAACAAAGTGGGACTGTGTTTTAGTGAATACTAAGGTTGACTGTGTTTTGGTGACCACAAAGGGTGACTGTGTTTTGGTGAACGCAAAGGGTGACTGTGTTTTAGTGAACACAAAGGATGACTGTGTTTTGTTGAACGCAAAGGATGACTGTGTTTTAGTCAACACAAAGGGGGACTGTGTTTAAGTGAACACAAAGGGTGACTGTGTTTTAATGAACACAAAGGGTGACTGTATTTTAGTGAACACAAAGGGTGACTGTGTTTTAGTGAATACTAAGGTTGACTGTGTTTTGGTGACCACAAAGGGTGACTGTGTTTTGTTGAACGCAAAGGGTGACTGTGTTTTAGTGAACACAAAGGATGACTGTGTTTTAGTGAACACAATGGATGACTGTGTTTAGTGAACACAAAGTTTGACTGTTTTTTATTCAACACAAAAGGGGAAAGTGTTTTAGTGAACACAAAGGGAGACTGTGTTTTAGTGAACACAAAAGGGGAAAGTGTTTTAGTGAACACAAAGGGGGACTGTGTTTTAATGAACACAAAGGGGGACTGTGCTTTAGTGAAAACAACTTGTTACTGTGTTTTAGTGAACACAAAGGTGACTGTGATTTATGGAATACTAAGGGTGACTGTGTTTTAGTGACCACAAATGGTGACTGTATTTTAGTGAACGCAAAGGGTGAATGTGTTTTAGTGAACACAAAGGGAGACTGTATTATAGTGAACACTAAGGGTGACTGTGTTTTAGTGAACACAAAGTGTGATTGTGTTTTAGTGAACACAAACTGTGACTGTGTTTTAGTGAACACAAAGGGTGACTGTATTTTAGTGAACACAACGGTGACTGTGTTTTAGTGCACATAAAGGGTGACTGTGTTTTGTGAACGCAAAGGGTGACTCTGATTTAGTGAACAGAAATGGTGGCTGTGTTTTAGTGAACGCAAAGGGTGACTGCGTTTTAGTAAACGCAAAGGGTGACTGTTTTAGTGAACAAAAAAAATGACTGTATTTTAGTGAATGCAATGGGTGACTGTGTTTTATGGAACAAAAAGTTTGACTGTGTTTTAGTGAACACAAAGGGTTACTGTGATTTAGTAACCGAAAAGGTTGACTGTGTTTTTGAAAGGTCTTTTTAAAAAAAGGGGGAGGGGTAAATGGTAAAAAAGAACACGGTTTATGATAGGTATACTGTCAACGGAATTAAAATTTTGATTGCCCTTTTAACGAATTTGACTGTTGGCGGAGAATCATTCATTCCTATGAAAAATTTTGAACCTCTAACACGATAGCCTTAAATGTCCACAATAAATCATCCTTGCTCGCATAACTGGCTCCTCCAAGTGTTGTCCAATCTTTATCAGATACAAAATGCATCCATATCCTTAAATGATCTGTGAAGGGACGTAGAGCTGGTGCTCAGTTAGAAAGATCTTCCTCGCAGACTTCATTGCGATGAACACAGAACCTTCTAGAGAACATTGGTGTGATTACTTTTATAAAGAAAACGTGCTGGTCGTCAAGGCTTCCTCTTCCAGTAATGGACACATGGCACTTCTTAAACGGCCGAATTTCGTAACGATAGAAGGTGTATCTGTGCTACTTAGTGCCGTCTAAATAAATCGCTCTTGAAATTGTTTTGCCACCTTTCAATCAAACACAATTCACCTTCACCATAACTTAATCATCTGAATGATGATCTAAGAAAATTTTTAAAGTTTCGCCGTGGCGAGACCTATTTCCCACAACAGCTGCCCCACCATAAGTTTCATGTCACCTTACGGAATACACCATGAAGAGACTTATTTCCAACAACAGCTGTCCCAACATATGTTTCATGTCACCTCAGGGAATACGCCATGGTGAGACCCACTTCCAAAAGCTTCCCCAACATAAGCTTCATGTCACCTCAGGGAATACGCCATGGAGACACCCATTTCTAAAAGCTACCAAACATAAGTTTCATGTCCCCCAGGGAATACGCCATAGAGAGACCCACTTCCAACAACAGCTGCCCCAACATAAGCTTCATGTCACCTCAGGGAATACGCAATGGAGAGACCTATTTCCAACAACAGCTGCCCTATCATCAGCTTCATGTCACCTCAGGGATAACGCTCCGGCAGAAGCTACGCGCCGCTGACAACGCGTTCAAGATGCGCCTGCTTCAGTACTGTTACTTTTGGCGCATACTGTGTATATCATACACACAATGTCTGACTCAGAGTCAGTAACATATATATATATATATATATATATATATATATATATATATATATATATATATATATATATATATATATATATATATATATATATATATATATATATATATATATATATATATATATATATAAAGATATCTATAAATATCAGTCGTAAGTCTACCAACTTAATGTGTATGAACATATCTTCTTTGTTCTACAGTCAGTCGAATGCACTTATTAGTGTCGCTGGCGACAGTGATTCTTCTTTGTATCTTGGTGATTGCAGTTTGGTAAGTAGCTCCTATTTGCGTAGATGTGTGTTCTATTTCTGTATAGTCAACTGATAAACGCATTCTTAATTAAATAATAGCCCTTCCCCTCCCGTTCCTTTTCAATGCTCTTGATTTTCTCCAGGGAACAAAATGAATCTTAGAGAAAACAAGAAGAATACTGAATATATTGTTTTTACTTTTTTTTTCTATTAGTTCTATGTGCGTGGTAGGGGTGTGTGGCTTCTATTGAGGGAAAAAAAAAATTATACTTTATCGCCTGGCTTGGGCTGGGAAATGAACTCAAACCTTGTAAGATGGAACAAGACATGTATTGACCGCATGCCCATTAGAAGCTCGAACAAAGCTCAAAGTTAAAAAGTATAACAAATACAAAAATGTATAAGGGAAAAAAAGTAGTGTAAATACAGGTCTGCTAAAATGGGGAGGGGCGGGAAGGAGAAAATATGGCTTTTTAGCAACTTACCGGGATATGTATGTCACATGTATGTCATATGTAGGCTATGTCATATGTATGTCAAATGTATGCCACACACTGACTGATTTATCAACTCTTTTTGTCGAGAATGTGTGCAAGAAACTGTTCAAATACCATCTCATATCTTTAGATCCTCCACTAACAAGATACATCCATCTACTCATTCTATAGGATTATGGATTTACCGTCTTAGAATTGTATGTGGTTAAAATGTTATGTTATAATGAATGTAGTTTAAAATTTTATTTTGTAATGTATTTATTTTAAAATGTTATTGCATAATGTATGTTGTTTAAAATGTTCCTTTAAAAGTACGGGGTTCAAAATTTTATTCTATAATGTGTGTGGTTTAAAATATTATTTTATAATGTATGTAGTTTAAAATTTTATTTTGAAAAAAGTTAGATAAGTTTAATGAATCTCACAAATTTCTATACATATTTCAGCACAATTTTTGTACACTTTTCTGTACACAATTTTAAACACATATTTGTTCATATTTCCAGGTGTAAATGTTCAAGAAAGTCAAGAAAGTCAAGAAAGGAGCATTTTGTGTAAGAAAAATCCATTAGTATCTGTCACTTTCTGAGTACAGCTATTTAATTGTCGATTATTTCACAACTACTTAATGACAGGGCCTGTCACGTTCTTATTAGAAAATGTACCAATTTAATGTCAAAGTCATTGTCCAAATCAATGTCAGATTCAATGTCCAAGTCAATGTCCAAGTCAATGTCTTATTCAATGTCCAATTCAATGTCCAAGTCAATGTCTGATTCAATGTCCAAGTCATTGTCCAAGTCAATGTCTGATTCAATGTCCAAGTCAATGTCCAAGTCAATGTCTGATTCAATGTCCAATTCAATGTCCAAGTCTATGTCTGATTCAATGTCCAATCCATTTTCTAAGTCATTGTCTAAGTCATTGTCCAAGTCAATGTTCAGGTCAATGTCCAAGTCAATGTCCTATTCAATGTCCAATTCAATGTCCAAGTCAATGTCTGATTCAATATCCAATTCAATGTCCAAGTCATTGTCTAAGTCATTGTCCAAGTCAATATTCAGGTCAATGTCCAAGTCAATGTCCTATTCAATGTCCAATTCAATGTCCAAGTCAATGTCTGATTCGATTTCCAAGTCAATGTCAAAGTCAATGTCCAAGTCAATGCCCGATTCAATGTCCAAGTCAATGTCCGATTAAATGTCCGAGTCAATGGCCAATTCAATATCCATGTCTATGTCCGATTCAATGTCCAAGTCAATGTCCGATTCAATGTCCAAGACAATGTCCAAGTCATTTTCCAAGTCAATGTCCAAGTCAATGTCCAAGTCAATGTCCAAGTCAATGTCCGAGTCAATGTCCAAGTAAATGTCCAAGTCAATATCCAAGTCAATGCCCAAGTCAATGTCCAAGTCAATGTCCAAGTCAATGTCCAAGTCAATGTCCAAGTCAATGTCCAAGTCAATGTCCAAGTCAATGTCCGAGTCAATGTCCAAGTCAATGTCCAAGTCATTCAGCTCCTAATTAAGTTCAAATTCTAATGATTCGTATATCTTACCTTGCGACTCCACCTTTTTATTTTGACACACACACACACATACTTTTTCTCAATTATTTCCTTTTCGTCTTCAAAGAAATGAGAGAGGTTCACCGGGGGAAATGGAGTTGGAAGAAACACCCAAGTAAGTGAACTCTTCATGCTTCTTAATCAAAGTTTAATGATGAACCTTCAATTTCTTTCCGTTACAACCAAAACTTGAACAATCTTTTATTATATAGATTATTTCAATTAAAACCAATTCTCAAAGCTTGAAAGCGTAACACGTCAGATAGGTTTCAACTTGTAAATTGAATATGGCAAATGAAAAATAAGTTTAGCAAAAATTCTCTTTACTTATTAGATTTGAAAGTAATAATTTTAAAATGATTAAAATTGTCCATTTAAAACATGAGTAGCTGCTGACTACTTAGTGGATGGAAGGACTGAGTGTTGAACAATAACATGGAAGGGGTGTTATTTACAAAATAACATGGGATGAGTGTTAGATAAAAAAAGGAAGCATTGGAAAATAAGATCTAAGGAGGAGAATCCAGTAACAAATTATTCAAGAAATATGACGTCATACAATTGCCAGTGTAAAAATATTGTACCAGATTCTCATTGTTACCAGTAGCCCTTATAAGTTCTTAGGACCTCAACAGTGGCACATTACTTTGAATTTAGTACTTGGAATAAGTCGATAACATGCATAGGATGACGGTCATTCTGTTAGCCATCTGTTCTCAATCACAATAAATATTGTTTTACGCTGAAACAATGTCACCAACATTTGTATAGAATAATTTTAAATGAAAAATTTCCAAATTCCAAAAGTGAAAATATTTTTTTTTTAATCGAGATTTATTTACGACTATAATATGCAAACTTTGTACATGAATATCTTCAGTGATCAAGGAGTTGAAGAAAATTATCTTAAAGAAGCTGATGCACTGAGGTAAGAGTAAAGTTAGATTTTTTAAAATTCTACCTGGAACGTGCTGAGATACACTCATGTGGTTTTTTTTAAGTCACGGCGCCCTTACTCAATACACGTTGTCCCTTGGCGCCCTGTGTCAAATTCTAAAATGTGCACTGCAAAACATCGCATTGATTTTTTCGCTTTCCCCGATTAGCAAAAGCGATTTATTTTTAAACCTACAAACGAGACTAACTAACACACATATTCTGGTGAAGGTCTGAGATTACTCTTTTATAACCCGCGATAGTAAATTGGCAACCAGCTCCATCTGCCGGGCTGTGCCGGCTTGTAAATTGGCTACCAGCTCCATCAGCTGAACTGTGCCGGCTAGTACATTAGCAACCACCCCCATCAGCTGAGCTCGGTCATATAACATTGTCCTCACGTAGGGCTCTCCCCCGCTCTGGCCTCCCCCGAAACATCTAGTGAGGCTTATTCGGTCAACAGATGCGCTAAAGTTTCTGGGTACAGGCTGCAATGCCGGCATGTAAGACCCGGCAATGGTTTAGCCCAGTAGTCGGCAAATTCATTAGCCGAAAGAGCCAAAAATCAGCAGCAGGGCGATTTTAAAAAAAATTTAGAGCTAAATTTATTTTCAAGAAGATTGCAACAACCATGTTTTTTCGAAGTCAAAACCGATTTGTGGTCGACTGGCAAAGCCGCACTCAGGTCGTTAAAGAGTCTCATGCGGTTCGTGAGCTGCGATTTTCCGATCACTGGTTTAGCCTGTTAAAATATGTGCCGACGGGACAGTGCTCAGTGCGCATCTGTGTCACGAGACTCTGCTGCCTGTTGCTTGAAGCCCACCAAGCATCTTGTCTGCTAGGAGACGGCGTGTTAGCGAGTACTTCTCTGGCTGTCGTGCTGTCTGGCAACTGTCTGAACTATATGGCATCCTTCCGTCTTCGTGAGACTATGGAGTAGCTATATAGTTTTACACTTTGACGAGTGGCTCACTAGGCTAATCCTTGAATGGCAATCACGGCCGCATCTCTCGCAGGAGAATATTGAATCCCGGTAAATTCTTGATTTCCGAATTGTTCTTTTTTATTCAAGGACCTCGTTTCGAGTATCTTCTGCCTTTTCTACTCCTTCAAACACTGCTGTTCGCCAGTTGCAGCGATGTTCGGCAACGAACTCCCATTCGTTTGTTTAAATATTGTCTTCCCTCATGCTTCTTTTGCAAACGACAATAAATCTCAGGCGCGGTCGTCCAATATGTCTTGTCCCTTCTGCCAACTCTCCATGCAGCAGAATCTTTGGGATAGGTCCTTCCTCGATTCTCCGTACATGACCTAGCCAGCAAAGGCGCCTCTTGATTAGAAAGGACAATATGCTAAACATGAATGCACGTTCCAAAACTTCCACGTTAGGCACCCTGTCCTGCCAACGAATGCGCAAAATGCGACGCAGACATCTTTGATGGAAGCTGTTGAGTTTCCGCTCCTGGATGGTATATGTGGTCCACACTTCGCTACCATATAGGAGCGTACTAAGCACGCATGGCTGATAGACACTTATTTTTGTTTTATAAATTAGATTGAAATTATTCCACACCCGCTTATTCAGTTAAGCCATAGTTGCTGCTGCTTTTGCAATCCTGATCTTTATCTCTTCATCAACGGAGAGAGAACTAGAAATATTAGATCCCAGGTATGTGAAATGATCAACAACCGAAATATTATGACCCTCAATAGATATGATTGGAGGGGACGGTGCTTCTTGCATTATTACATGAGTTTTCTGAAGACTTATCGAAAGTCCAAACTCTTTACAAGCGTGTGATAGACGATTAACCAGTCCCTGCAGATGTTAAGGCGGCATCGTCAGCGAACAGCAGTTCACGAATCAGCACCTTTTTTACTTTGGTCTTTGCACGAATGCGGGCGATATTGAACAGTCTTCCATCAGATCTTGTATGGACGTACACTCCATTTTCACAGTCACAGAAAGCAAATTGAAGGAGCATCGAAAAGAAAATTGAAAACAGCGTAGATGCCAGTACACAACCCTGTTTTACTGCCAACTGGGAATGACTCACAGACAGTGCCAAGTAACAGTGCTATGCACGTTTTTGTGAAATGACTGTATTATTGTGAGTAGTCGTGAGGGACAACCTACTCTTTGCAGGATACTGAAAAGGCCTCTTCGACTTACCAAGTCAAATGCCTTGGTCAGGTCTATGAAGGCAATATAAAGAGGCCTATGCTGTTCGCGACATTTGTCCTGCTTTTGGCATATTGAAAATATCATGTCTATTATTGAGCGCCCACTCCTGAAGCCACACTGGGACTCTGGGTAGATGCGGTTTGCAAGACTCTTCAATCATTTAAGAGCAACACGGGCAAAAGTCTTTCCAACTAAGCTAAGGAGAGAAATACCTCGGTAGTTATTGCAATCACTACGGTCCCCTTTATTTTTATACAATGTTACGATGTTGGCGTCTCTCATGTCCTGGGGAATGTGACCTGTTTCCCAACACAAACAGAGGAGCTAATGTAATGGCTGAAGTAGGATAGGTTTTCCATTTTTGAGGATTTCCGCTGGGATGCCCTCGATCCCTGGAGCCTTCCCATCCGCAAGGTAATCGATGGCTTTTTCGGGCTCCTGTAAAGTTGGCTCTTCATCCAGTTCATTCATTACTGATGATGCAGGAATATTATGGAGAGCGGTCTCAGTAACTACATTCATTGTAGAGTATAGCTCGAGATAATGCTCTACCCAACGCCGAAGTTGATCATTTGGATTCTTGATAATTTGACCCGTCTTGGACTTGAGTGGTGCTATTTTTGACGTGTGTGGACCAAATGCCCTCTTGATGCCCTCGTACATGCTCCTTGCATCTCCGTTGTCTGAAGCCGATTGTATGAAGTTGCAAAGGTCTAGCCAGTAAATGTTGGCACAGTGGCGGGCCGCCTGCTGTGATAATTTTGTTGCGGTTCGGAGAGCCAGCATTGTACTAGCACAAGGTGCATCCCTTTAGGCAAGTAGGGCTCTTCTCTTCCTCTCGATGACGGGTTCCATCACATTCCAATGCGCCTCGTACCAGTCATTATTTTTCTGCTCCTTTTCACCGCAGGCGAACACGTCTGAATCGTACACAGCATCTCATAAATGACTCCACTTAGAGTCAATATTTCCACCGTGTGATCCTTTAGCAAGGGTGTCCTGCAACACTTTTGAGAATTGCTGCGTTTTTTTCTGGGTTGTTTGAGCAGTGGATGTTTATTCGTGGACGACATGTCTTTTTAGCATTATGCAATTTTTGGGGCATTAGTCGTATCTTGCTTGCCACTAGAGAATGGTCCGTGTCACATGTCTCATGTCTCGTGTGTGAAGTACACTAGCTAGTTCCAAGCGCCTAGTAATAACGAGGTCTAGCTGGTGCCAGTGGCGGGAACGTGGGTGTCGCCATGACACCTTTTGGATTTGTTTACATTTGAAGAAGGTATTTGTAACACAGAGACCATGGGAGCAGCACAGCTCCAGCAGACGTTGTCCGTTTTCATTAATCCTTCCTAATCCGTGATAACCAAGACATGACAGCCAGGCTTCCTGTTCAGCCCCTACCCTAGCATTAAAGTCTCCCAGAATGTACAATGCTTTGGTTTTGGGAACACTTGATAATTATTGGTCCAAGGTCTCATAGAAAAAAAACTTTCTCTTCTGGAGTCGAATGAAGAGTTGGAGCATACACACTGAATACATTGACCTTGCCAACAGATGATGACATCCGCAGTCGCAGAATCCTCTCCGATCCCAAAGAAGGAGGTTCAATACAGGCCAATAATGTGTTTCTTACGGAAAATCAAACACCATGCCGTCTAGGTTCATCTGCAGGTTTCCCTGCCAGTATAATGTGTAGCTGGCTTCCTTGATGGTACCACTATCCGTTAGTCGGGTCTCTTCAAGGCCTGCAATATCAATGTTTAAGACTTTAGTCTGGCGAGTTCTTTATCAATGACGGCAGTGTTCCTTGCGTTGTCAATTTGATCAAGGTCCGTTTCAAATCCAGGACACATGGTTCTTATATTCCATGTCGCGAAGCAAAGTGGTTGAGTCTTCCTCCTATTGACTTTCTTTGCCTTGCGAAACAAACTTGCTCTATGTAAAGTTACGTCGCTAATATAGCTACTTAGCCTGGGCGGTGATTTATGGAGACCAGCTGTTGCCCAATGCAGCAGATCCCCACTCTCCACACATCCAGTGGACCCAAGGGAATGACAATTGTCAATACAGTTTGGCACTGACTGCGTCCCAGGAGTTGACAAAATTACATTTTTATCGGCGTCAGATCGACTTTGGGACTCCATCTCCAGATTTTACAGTTTGGGTTTACTCCCGTATTCTTACCCTAGCTTCCCACATTGTATTTGCATATTTATTTCATCATATATTCATAATTTTACCGCTTTTTAAAGAATTTCGGTATTCACAATTTTGCGTGTCAGCCATCTTGTTGCTAACCGGAAGTTATCTAATCTGAACTATTGTGTGTGTAAAATGGCCCACTGAACAGTTTCGTATATGTACTATCGAGACTTAAAATGCCAATAGCTTCAGTTGAATTAATAACAAAAATATTCAGTTGATAAGACCTACGACTAATTTAACACACTGACCATCAAACATACAGCTATTGATACATAAGGATAGAAACTTCAAAAAGCAACTATAATATCAATAAATTTAATTTGTGTAGAAGAGCACCATGTAAAGGCTTCTACAAACAGTGAATTAAATACTAATGAAATCACTGATTGTGCTCCACGTACACTAGATGTCGACTAATTTTTTTATTAATAATTTTAGAACCTCTGCCTAAACTAATACACTGACTTTTGGTAAAATATAATTCTTTGATTGTGAAAAGGTTTTAAATCTTTATAAATATATTTATTTATCATCAAGACAGAGTAAATCACTGGCACATAGTTTAATCTGTTATGAAAGTATTTTGTTGTTCAAAAATATTATTTCAAATATTATTTCATTGAGCATTTTATTTATAGTTCTTTTTTTTCTGTTTTTTCCAACGTGTTTGTTTTGATAGTGAGGAGAACAAGAGCCAAGCTGGCTCAGTTGTCAAGTCAATCTATTCAACAAAATCCAATGTGACGAATATGTCACTGCTTGGCTCAAAAGTTGACCCCTAGCGATGTGGAGCACCGGCGTTCAAGGCTGAAGTACCGTACTTCCTGGCGTGCTGTGTATTCATGGGAGTAGAGAAAACCACATTGATTGACAGTATGGCTGACTAAATACTATTTGAGATAACATTATGACAGAAAACGTACTAATGTGACATGACCGTATGGCAGGCAACATAATTCTGTGAGATGATAGTTTGGCGATAAATTGACATCTGCAGTGCGTCAGTGTTTTAAGTCTCCAGCACTTGGAGTGAGAGTTTTGTTTAGGACATTGAAACATTTCTACCCGAAACTTGTTGTATTAGCATCATAATCTCATATTGGCAACGTATCTAAAAATAAAAGATCACGTGGTATGTCAACATGTCTCAGTAGTTTAATGCATATGGGATCAGTTTGAAATTGACATCTAGGGAATGTACATGAATATGTCTCATCGTTTGACCTTTGTTTCCATTTTCTTGATTGACGTTCATTAAGATTTATATTTATATTTGAGAAAATTGATTTTTAAGATGGATGTTTGATTTCCTGTGATCATGTAATGATTTTTAATATATATATATATAGATATATATATATATATATATATATATATATATATATATATAAGATAGTCGTCATATATAATATGTGTGTGTTGTGGAAGGAGAAAGAGAATGTAAAAATACCAGCCTAGAGAGAAAATTTGAGAAAATTGATTTTTAAGATGGATGTTTGATTTCCTGTGATCATGTAATGATTTTTAATATATATATATATAGATATATATATATATATATATATATATATATATATATATAAGATAGTCGTCAAATATAATATGTGTATGTTGTGGAAGGACAAAGGGAATGTAAAAATCCCAGCCTAGAGTGAAACCATGCCATCTTTGGGTTTGTTAAATTAAAAGTTAACCAAAAGAATGTTTGGTACAAGATAAAAGGGAGACAGCGAAACATATCCGTTGCACTTGTGAGTGAGCCAGGAGACTCAAGGAGCGCCAATCTCATTATGTCCTATCATGATATTTCTTGCCAGAAAAGCTGATTTTTATTTTATTTTTGGAAAAAAGTTTTTGCAACACTTTAAATCTCTGGCAGACTATTCTGTTTATAAGGTATATAGAAGAAGCTTTGGAATACTACTTTAAAAATTGGTTTCTTTAAAACAAGCTCATAAATATATGCAGTTTATATTAGAAGGGTGTCATGTGATAATAATTAAGGGACGCTATTTTAACAAAAAATATATTCATTGTCTTTAAGTAATTGTGTTTGGTTTCAAGTTTAAATAAATACACTTTTTTTCAAATCGAATCTCTTTGTTTGAAACACATCAAATATCTTTTTTTGAAATATATCAAATCTCTTTGTTTGAAACACATCAAATCTCTTTTTTTATATCAAATCTTTCTTTTTTTAATACATGGCGCATTCAGAATGTCCACTCTGCAGTGCCAGTGGCTAAAGGCGTAGCTATTAGTATGAGGACAGATGAGAAAGATGTCCCCGGGCGCCAGACTAACGGGGCGCCAATATGGGTCTGGTGGTAGTAAAGGGATGGGAACGAATCGTGTCCCCTGTCACCAGTCAAGCTGCGCCTCTGGCAGGGGTGGATTGGTCAGTCCGACCAGGTTTCATTTTTTTCCTTTATATAGAGGGGTGGCATAATCGGACAACTGCTGAGTTTTTATTGTGAAAGGTAGTGTGTCAAAAATCTTGGCCCACCAATGGTGGCATTATTACTAGGTACGTCACTGGGCAGTGTATCTTATTTATTATTGTTCGTCCGTTGAAGATCGACGAGTACCATCGAATCGTCCTGTGACTGTTGACTTGCGTGGGTGACTTTTGTTTAAAGTGAGGAAGAGTTGCGCGGCGTCAATCTCACTCTCTCGTCCGGGCCCACCATATCCAGTAGCAGGACTCTAAGTCAAGATGACCAGGGATGGGTAAGGTTGCAGGAATTGTCATTGTAATCGCCTTACGGGACTCCAACTCCGGGTTTGAATTCAGAGTATCCTTCTCTTAGATGAGTTGCCCACCAAGGTTAAAGAGTCTCATCCACCCGGGGTGATGTTTTTGCTTGACTGGCCTTTGGAATTGAACTCCAGGCCACCAACTTGCGGGTGACTGGGTGGCCGAATGGTGTAAACTGAGGCAGTGTATCCATTGACACAATCAATAGGTACGCCAATAGGCAGTGTATCTATTGGCACTATTACTAGGTATGCCACTAAGCAGTGTATCTATTGGCACTATTACTAGGTACGCCACAAGGCAGTGCATCCATTGGTAACAAAATCTTCTATACATTTTATGTGTTTTCAAAACTTGTTATCTTATAAATCCGACATGAACGACAAAATTATGTTGAGAAGACATGGTTAGTTACATTTATTAATGTGTGATTTTCTCTGCGGGAAATCGCATAAAATAAAGTATTTATATTCCAATATTTGGTTGATTGAAATGTTTATTTGTCATTTCAAACAACTATAACCTCTCTAGATAAATTACAAATGACCTCTTCGATACATTTTAACTGATTTTTCCCTCCACAAATCAAAACAATGAATTTTTAAATAGATGATTTGGGTAGAATTTTTCAAACTATAACACAAAGAACATAAAATTGAATTGGCATGACCATCGAGAGGCTAGTTGTACAAAAAGTTGTTTTTTTTTTTTAAATATCTACTGAATTCTCGTTTTTTTTTCAAATTAATTTTAAACAAAATTTCATGAAAATAGCTGGGGCAGATTGTTTAGTTTCTGCTATTGAACGAGTAAATCAGTTGGGGGTTAGTAAATATGGACTAGATATTATTTGTTATTTAAAAAAAGAAAAACAAAATTGTTATTCGGGGAAACTGTTACGAAAGTTAATACATTTAAGAAAACAGAAATGCTTTAGGTTTAATAGTCATTGATGTAATGTGTTGGTGAATGTACGCGCCCTTTAATATTCTTAATTTTTTGTTTTAGAAAATATAAATATGTTTAAGTTTTCATTTTGTCTAGCTCAACTTACAACGCATCGAGTCCATTTAAATTTATGCTAATAATAACTATGTTTTTAAGAGTGTGTTAACATCATAAAATTGATGATTAACACCTTTCCTTACTTTAAAAGTCATACTTGTATGATAAAATTTACTTTGAAAACAGATCTAAGCTCTGAGGTGCTTATGGCTATTGTTGAACCAAAGGTCTGTGGGGGCTATTGTACAAATCTAAGCTCAGAGGTGGCTAATGTTGTAAGAACCTAATGTCTGTGGTGGCTATTGTAAGAATGTAAGCTCTGAGATGGCTAATGTCGTAAGAGCCTAATGTTTGTGGTGGCTAATGTTGTAAGAACCTAATGTTTGTGGTGGCTAATGTAAGAATCTAAGCTCAAGAGTGGCTGTGATGTTAAAACCTAATGTCTGTAGTGGCTAATATTGTACGTATGATGTGGCTATTGATGTACGAATTTATGGTCGGGGTGGCTGTTGTTGTTGTAACCTAATATCATAGGAGGGGGGAGTATTATAGGAATTTAATGTCTGTAGCGGCTATTGATGAAAGAACCTAAAGTCTAGCGTGGCTTTTGATGAAAGAACCTAAAGTCTAGCGTGGCTATTGATTAAAGAACCTAGTCTAGCGTGGCTATTGATGAAAGAACCTAAAGTCTAGCGTGGCTATTTATGAAAGAACCTAAAGTCTAGCGTGGCTATTGATTAAAGAACCTAGTCTAGCGTGGCTATTGATGAAAGAACCTAAAGTCTAGCGTGGCTATTGATGAAAGAACCTAAAGTCTAGCGTGGCTATTGATGAAAGAACCTAAAGTCTAGCGTGGCTATTGATGAAAGAACCTAAAGTCTAGCGTGGCTATTGATGAAAGAACCTAAAGTCTAGCGTGGCTATTGATGAAAGAACCTAAAGTCTAGCGTGGCTATTGATGAAAGAACCTAAAGTCTAGCGTAGCTATTGATGAAAGAACCTAAAGTCTAGCGTGGCTATTGATGAAAGAACCTAAAGTCTAGCGTGGCTATTGATGAAAGAACATAAAGTCTAGCGTGGCTATTGATGAAAGAACCTAAAGTCTAGCGTTGCTATTGATGAAAGAACCTAAAGTCTAGCGTTTCTATTGATGAAAGAACCTAAAGTCTAGCGTGGCTATTGATTAAAGAACCTAAAGTCTAGCGTGGCTATTGATGAAAGAACCTAAAGTCTAGCGTGGCTTTTGATGAAAGAACCTAAAGTCTAGCGTTTCTATTAATGAAAGAACCTAAAGTCTAGCGTGGCTTTTGATGAAAGAACCTAAAGTCTAGCGTAGCTATTGATGAAAGAACCTAAAGTCTAGCGTGGCTATTGATGAAAGAACCTAAAGTCTAGCGTGGCTATT
>CAXITT010000266.1:114380-158240 GCA_964033795.1 Lymnaea stagnalis
GGGGGGGGGGGGTGTCATCGGGTTGGTCGATAAAATCAACATCATCAATTTTGTTTTAATCAATAAACTTGATTACATGCGTATGAGAAGGAGGTCGGGGGGGGGGGTGGGGGGTGGGGGGTGTTAAGCTCCAGGCGGTACTTTTATTTATTTTTTTTGGAGGGTGGCAATTTCCTTCCATTTATTTAACCTGTATATAGTTTATTTTCTAGGTATATAATGCTATCATTGGGTTTGATTAATGAGAGGCGGTGACGTCAAGGACCGACCAAGTCCTCACAAACCAAATGACGCCTTGAGGCGAAAATTCAACGTTTAACAAAGTTAACGTTTAACACAATCACAGCCACATCTAGTTGAAAAGAACTTGAGGCGGGTGGGAACACATTTTGATAAAAGAATTTCTGTCAAGAGTCTTTGCATATTTGATGATAGGCCTTCTGTCAACAGTATTTACATATTGATGATAGGCCTTCTGTCAACAGTCTTTGCATATTTGATGATAGGCTTTCTGTCAACAGTCTTTGCTTATTTGACGATAGGCCTTCTGTCAACAGTCTTTGCATATTTGATGATAGGCTTTCTGTCAACAGTCTTTGCTTATTTGATGATAGGCCTTCTGTCAACAGTCGTTGCATATTTGATGATAGGCTTTCTGTCAACAGTCTTTGCTTATTTGATGATAGGCCTTCTGTCAACAGTCTTTGCATATTTGATGATAGGCTTTCTGTCAACAGTCTTTGCTTATTTGATTTTAGTCTCTCTTTTAAACAGTCGTTTTCATTAAATCTATGTGTTTGGGGTGTTATAATGGTTGAACAAGAGTTGGGAGTCTAAAAGACGGTTTAATATCGGTGGTCGTGCCGACACTCCAATGATCTTCCTAAGGCTAATGCTTTAGCAGTAGGTGGTGCTTTATCCTGCAACACACCCATTTCAAGTTAAGAGAGCGGCAGTGTTACCTCAGTATCACTGTAAACGTGTGTCGGTGGGGCGATTGGTTTGCTGGTCTTTGACAGTCTTCAATTTGGTTTAAAAATCCATGGATATAAGGACTTTAGAACTATAGCTTTATTTGTTCTCAGAGTATGGTAACAACAGAAAAAAATATGTCGAAAAAAAAAAGAAAAAGGACAATATGTGTAAATAAACATGCATTGTAAAAGTTATTTTATGTGACCGACATTTAAGTTTATATAAATAGCAACACTCACGGGGGATTACTCTGGAAAACAAACGTTTGACAGGTCTTTCAAAGTATGACAAACATTCAATAGACATGTGGACGAACTCTGGATTTAATCGGTTATTCAAAGTATGATAAGCATGCCTAACTAGTCATAAACTTGTTCATAACGAGCCATAGTCATGTTGTGTAATGAAGTTGCACAGCAACGATGATTCATTAAAATAATACACCCAACAGGAGTTTCCAAAGGAAAAAAAAATATGATCTGTAAACAATATATGATTAATATAAGTTAGGCTGCCGAGTTTTAGTTTATATGAGAAGTTAACAGTTTAGCTTATATGAGAAGTAAACAGTTTTGCTTATATGAGAAGTAAACAGTTTTGCTTACATGAGAAGTAAACAGTTTTGCTTATATGATAAGTAAACAGTTTTTCTTATATGAGAAGTAAACAGTTTAGCTTATATAAGAAGTAAACAGTTTTGCTTATATGAGAAGTAAACATTTTAGCTTATATGAGAAGTAAACAGTTTTGCTTATATGAGAAGTAAACAGTTTAGCTTATATAAGAAGTAAACAGTTTTGCTTATATGAGAAGTAAACATTTTAGCTTATATGAGAAGTAAACAGTTTTGCTTATATGAGAAGTAAACAGTTTTGCTTATATGATAAGTAAACAGTTTTTCTTATATGAGAAGTAAACAGTTTAGCTTATATGAGAAAGAAACAGTTTTGCTTATATGAGAAGTAAACATTTTAGCTTTTATGAGAAGTAAACAGTTTTGCTTATATGAGAAGTAAACAGTTTAGCTTATATTAGAAGTAAACAGTTTTGCTTATATGAGAAGTAAACAGTTTTGCTTATATGAGAAGTAAACAGTTTAGCTTATATGAGAAGTAAACAGTTTTGCTTATATGAGAAGTAAACATTTTAGCTTATATGAGAAGTAAACAGTTTTGCTTATATGAGAAGTAAACAGTTTAGCTTATATAAGAAGTAAACAGTTTAGCTTATATAAGAAGTAAACAGTTTAGCTTATATTAGAAGTAAACAGTTTTGCTTATATGAGAAGTAAACATTTTAGCTTATATGAGAAGTAAACAGTTTTGCTTACATGAGAAGTAAACAGTTTAGCTATATAAGAAGTAAACAGTTTTGCTTATATGAGAAGTAAACATTTTAGCTTAAATGAGAAGTACACAGTTTTTCTTATATGAGAAGTAAACAGTTTAGTACACAGTTTTTCTTATATGAGAAGTAAACAGTTTAGCTTAAATTTATGGTACACAGTTTAGCTTATATCAGAAGTAAACAGTTTTGCTTGTACGAGAAGTACATGGTTTAGCTTATATGAAAGTAAACAGTTTTGCTCATATGTGAAGTACACAATTTTGCGCTCCGAATCTATGTGAAATGCGATGGCGTCGAGTACAATCTCAGCGTATCTATATTCATTTTTATCCCTTACCATAAGCACGTTGACTCTGAGGCATTCGATGACTGAATTAGCCAACAATTCTAAATACCTCTCCCTTACAATTCTAATGTCGCACACATGAGCATATGGGAAACTTATCCACTTGGCAGTACGTTAATGATATGACTGTGAAGATTCTATAAGCGCAAACATCAGGTCTACGTACGACTTAGCGCATAGCATTACTTTTAACTCGAGCACTAAAAGTATAATATTTTATTGGATAATATTTGAGACAAAGCGCATTTTAGAATATCTAACCTCACCGATATAAATGAGAGTTGTTCGTTGTATACGCACGCACACGTGGAGTCTATACAAGACATTCCATGAGGGAGTACGTTTCACTATAGCAATATCATCTCAAAAGTTTAAATGAGCTTGAAAAATAATTAAACTAAAACTGTACTTGAAATGTTCAGTGATAAACAGGGATCGTTCATCACAAACGCATAATACAAACAATTTACTCTACAGAGTAAGGATGTTAAGTGCGTTTTACTTACGAAGCGGCCAGGTAGATCTGTGAAATGACTAAGAACTAATGTTGTTTGCTACTAGTCGCCCCTATCGATTCAAAATGAGCGGCGCGCATCAGAACTGCCTCACATGGGAAACAAAGAGGAACAATGATATCAGCGTCACGTTCTGGTCCCGGGATGGTCGCCTGCCGTGCATGAGTAACCAAACAAGAGGTTAGGCCCCCAGCACAAAGCTTCGTGCTACTTTTAACTCGTTTGGTATGAACGTGTTGTAGTGGGGCTTACCCACATCTATCAAAGTGACAGAGCGTCTGTTCCCTTATTAATATTGCCACATAACTATTACACAATGGAATTATTACCTAATTTAAAAATACATTTAAGACAGTATATACCTTTCATATAAAACCAATATTTCACAGTGCTACTATTACCATTATGAACTTATATTTCCCTAACTAATTTTTGCCTAAAGAACACTATTAACCATATACCAATAGTATTATAAAATCATGAATACAATACTTCCAATATTAAACTAGAATTTTAAATGTAGTTTTATACATTAGCATGATAAAAATATTGACCGAATGTTTAATTTTACATTACTGCAAATATAACTAAAATTTGAAATGTATCTCTTATTTAAGTGTTTATCCAAACTTATTTCGAGATCAGCTTATTAAAACCCGTGCGCTGCCCTAGTTCCAGTTCCTTAACACCCCTATCCCCGCCATTTTCGGGGGTTATTAGTTACTGACGTCACCAATTAACTGGCTGACACGTGCAGCCTAACCACCCCCCCCCCCAACCGCCCGTGATTTGGAAAGTTTGTGTACACCTCAGAAGTGTCTGCATCCCTGTTTTTCAACCTTTCTATTAGAAAAAAAAACCTTTGGTGAGTATAGATTTCTTTGGGAACTTGTAGTGACACAAATGTTTGTTCTATTCCAAACGGGTCTTCTGACCAAGTGAATCCCGTCATAACTTAGTAATTGTCACTTTACTGACGAATTTTTAAGATTCCAATCGACGTCAATTTTTTTGGCAAATTCGTCTCATCTGACACGGTACTAGCTGTAGCTACTGTCGACTCACATGATGTGTTACTAGCTGTAGCTACAGTCGACTCACAAGACGCTGTACTAGCTGTAGCTACAGTCGACTCACAAGACGCTGTACTAGCTGTATCTTCAGTCGACTCAACAGACGCAGTACTAGCTGTAGCTTCAGTCGACTCACATGACGCGGTACTAGCTGTAGCTTCAGTCGACTCACTTGACGCGGTACTAGCTGTAGCTTCAGTCGACTCACATGACGCGGTACTAGCTGTAGCTTCAGTCGACTCACTTGACGCGGTACTAGCTGTAGCTTCAGTCGACTCACATGACGCGGTACTAGCTGTAGCTTCAGTCGACTCACTTGACGCGGTACTAGCTGTAGCTTCAGTCGACTCACATGACGCGGTACTAGCTGTAGCTTCAGTCGACTCACTTGACGCGGTACTAGCTGTAGCTTCAGTCGACTCACATGACGCGGTACTAGCTGTAGCTTCAGTCGACTGCTCCTGAGTCTTAGTTTGGTCGTTAGCTGTGGCATCGTCTAATTTTTGGTTCCTAATAAATTAGCTCATGGTCACGCAAAAACAGTGGTATGAAAATAAAATCAAACGCTGAATGCTCATTAGGACAACAACAGAAACATTAATTAAGTAGATTTTTTTTTTTTTAATCTGATAATCACCGAACTCATTTACTGCTAGACGTGGTCAATGACGATTACGTTCGTTATTTTACATTTTGACTGACCAGCGGCGGCACCCCTTGTTGGCGCTCACGGGTCCCTGGTTGAAAAACATTGATCTGCTACATACAACATAGAGGGAGACGCACTCGCTGGTGATTTAATTTACTGACTTTTATTCTGGGGGCATGATGACTGCCTAATTATAAATACGACGGTCGACTGTGACCGGCAGACAGATATATTACCAGACTTACAAACGCCATACAAGACTTTCTAGAATTTCATTGTGTGTGTTTGTGGATTAGTATATGTAATTTCTATTTCTACACTTTCTTTTTCTTTCTTTTTTTTTCTATTTTGAGGGCCCACGATCAATGAATTGATCATTCTGGCTCCTATGTTTCAGAGGGGTTTGCGATGTTACTGTCCATGGGTTTCAATGGGATGCTTCACTGGTTGCAAGGGCGACTCAGCAGTGGTGTTATGAACTGGGGGTTGGAATACAGGAGGCAATAGACACAAATGTGTCGAGTGTAGCTGCCTCAACTGTTGCTTTTGGAAGCGTGTTCCAGTCCCCTATTGTCTTCGGCAGGAATGAGGAGCTTCTGTACTTTGTTCTTGTTTTTACCAGCCGGAACTGTCTGTCGTGGCTTCGTCGCAGTCTAGGGGGAAGATGAATGAGTTTCTGTTTGATTCCAGAGCAGTGCACCAGCCCATTTGTTATCTTGTACAACACGGTGAGCCTGGATAGTTATCGTCGTTCTTCCAATGTAGACCAGCCCAGTGTTTCAAGCATGCTGCCAACACTCGAGGTGCTTCTGTAGCGGTTCATGACAAAGCGCGCTGCCCGTCGCTGGACCGCCTCCAACCTGTCGATGCTTTTCTGGGTAAATGGGTCCCAGACTGTAGAAGCGTACTCTAAAATAGGTCGGACAAAGGCTTTATAGGCTTTTTCTTTCACGCTTGAGTTGCCGATCTTCAGATTGCGCCTTAGGATCCCCAGGGTCTTGTTTGCCCGGTTGCACACACTGTTAATGTGCTCGTCCCAGCGGACCTCTCTTTGAATGGTAACACCCAAGTACTTTACGGAGGAAACTGGCTCAAGAATATGGCCATGCAGTTCGTAAGAGTGGTTTAGAGGGAGTTCATGACAAAGCGCGCTGCCCGTCGCTGGACCGCCTCCAACCTGTCGATGCTTTTCTGGGTAAATGGGTCCCAGACTGTAGAAGCGTACTCTAAAATAGGTCGGACAAAGGCTTTATAGGCTTTTTCTTTCACGCTTGAGTTGCCGATCTTCAGATTGCGCCTTAGGATCCCCAGGGTCTTGTTTGCCCGGTTGCACACACTGTTAATGTGCTCGTCCCAGCGGACCTCTCTTTGAATGGTAACACCCAAGTACTTTACGGAGGAAACTGGCTCAAGAATATGGCCATGCAGTTCGTAAGAGTGGTTTAGAGGGAATCTGCTCTGGAGACTGACAGGCTCTGGCACTTGACGGGATGAAATTCCATGTCCCAGCTCATCTCCCACTCAGCTAACACTTTTTCATTGTTTTTATTTGTGGATTAATATATGTACTTTCTAGTACTACACTTTTTCATTCTGTATGTTTGTGGATTAATATATGTATTTTCTAGTGCTACACTTTTTCATTCTGTGTGTTTGTGGATTAATATATGTACTTTCTAGTGCTACACTTTTTCATTCTGTGTGTTTGTGGATTAATATATGTACTTTCTAGTACTACACTTTTTCATTCTGTATGTTTGTGGATTAATATATGTACTTTCTAGTGCTACACTTTTTCATTATGTGTGTTTGTGGATTAATATATGTACTTTCTAGTGCTACACTTTTTCATTCTGTATGTTTGTGGATTAATATATGTACTTTCTAGTACTACACTTTTTCATTCTGTGTGTTTGTGGATTAATATATGTACTTTCTAGTACTACACTTTTTCATTCTGTGTGTTTGTGGATTAATATATGTACTTTCTAGTACTACACTTTATCATTCTGTATGTTTGTGGATTAATATATGTACTTTCTAGTGCTACACTTTTTCATTCTGTGTGTTTGTGGATTAATATATGTACTTTCTAGTGCTACACTTTTTCATTCTGTATGTTTGTGGATTAAGATATGTACTTTCTAGTACTACACTTTTTCATTCTGTGTGTGTGTGGATTAATATATGTACTTTCTAGTACTACACTTTTTCATTCTGTATGTTTGTGGATTAATATATGTACTTTCTAGTGCTACACTTTTTCATTATGTGTGTTTGTGGATTAATATATGTACTTTCTAGTGCTACACTTTTTCATTATGTGTGTTTGTGGATTAATATATGTACTTTCTAGTTCTACACTTTTTCATTCTGTGTGTTTGTGGATTAATATATGTACTTTCTAGTTCTACACTTTTTCATTCTATGTGTTTGTGGATTAATATATGTACTTTCTAGTACTACACTATTTCATTCTGTGTGTTTGTGGATTAATATATGTACTTTCTAGTACTACACTTTTTCATTGTTTGTATTTGTGGATTAATATATGTACTTTCTAGTACTACACTTTTTCATTCTGTATGTTTGTGGATTAATATATGTTCTTTCTAGTACTACACTTTTTCATTCTGTGTGTTTGTGGATTAATATATGTACTTTCTAGTACTACACTTTTTCATTCTGTATGTTTGTTGATTAATATATGTACTTTCTAGTGCTACACTTTTTCATTATGTGTGTTTGTGGATTAATATATGTACTTTCTAGTGCTACACTTTTTCATTCTGTATGTTTGTGGATTAAGATATGTACTTTCTAGTACTACACTTTTTCATTCTGTGTGTTTGTGGATTAATATATGTACTTTCTAGTGCTACACTTTTTCATTATGTGTGTTTGTGGATTAATATATGTACTTTCTAGTACTACACTTTTTCATTCTGTATGTTTGTGGATTAATATATGTACTTTCTAGTGCTACACTTTTTCATTATGTGTGTTTGTGGATTAATATATGTACTTTCTAGTGCTACACTTTTTCATTCTGTGTGTTTGTGGATTAATATATGTACTTTCTAGTACTACACTTTTTCATTCTGTATGTTTGTGGATTAATATATGTACTTTCTAGTGCTACACTTTTTCATTATGTGTGTTTGTGGATTAATATATGTACTTTCTAGTGCTACACTTTTTCATTATGTGTGTTTGTGGATTAATATATGTACTTTCTAGTTCTACACTTTTTCATTCTGTGTGTTTGTGGATTAATATATGTACTTTCTAGTTCTACACTTTTTCATTCTGTGTGTTTGTGGATTAATATATGTACTTTCTAGTACTACACTTTTTCATTCTGTGTGTTTGTGGATTAATATATGTACTTTCTAGTACTACTCTTTTTCATTGTTTGTATTTATGGATTAATATATGTACTTTCTAGTACTACACTTTTTCATTCTGTATGTTTGTGGATTAATATATGTACTTTCTAGTACTACACTTTTTCATTCTGTGTGTTTGTGGATTAATATATGTACTTTCTAGTGCTACACTTTTTCATTCTGTGTATTTGTGGATTAATATATGTACTTTCTAGTACTACACTTTTTCATTCTGTATGTTTGTGGATTAATATATGTACTTTCTAGTTCTACACTTCTTCATTTTCAGTTTTAGTGTACATCGTTTTTATTTATGTATATTTGATTTTTTTTAAAAATATTTGTATTTGATGAATATTTTAATTGAAAAGATCATTGTCAATAGCGCAATTACTGGTATCGTTTTCTCTGTATAATGGTTTATTTGTAACATATTCTTCGTTTATCGAGCCATATCTTTAAACATATTGAATCCGCAAAACTATATAACGGTGGGTAATAACCGTAATGCCAGTATTAACAATATTCCACTTTACCCTAAAACCAGAATTACCATAATGCTAGCATTACCCTAATTTCAGCATGACCTCACTGCTACTAGTCACCCATATGTCTACATGCCATAATTACCTTTGCATAAGATTAAATCTCAATGTAACGAGAAGACATTTCTCGGTGTCTTTAGTTATTTTAAGAGCCAAAATGATAGTGAAGCTTTTTATATATTCTGGATTTGAGATATGGTCGAATATTTTTATTTTGTTTGCTGACCAAATCAAATTACATCCTTTGAGAAAAGCTCACCCGAAAGTGAGGTCAGGAGCAGACAGCTTGGGAAACACTGCCTTATCCATGTATGATTGAAATGTGTTTAATCTGATTTTTAACTGGTAATATTGTGCATTTATTTCCAGGTCAAATGGAGTTTTGGACATCGTGGTCATAAGGCAACAAATTCGCACCCCACCAAAATGGAAACGTAGAACCAGATGGCAACCAAACACAAGTCGGCGACGGACACTAGGATTATCCATGATCTTGGACAAAGATTGAGAAATCCGTGCGAATAAAACAAGACTCTGTTAAAAATTTGAACGCTCACTTAAGAATCTAGCAACTAGGCTGACTACATAATTTTTTCAACCCAGTGATGTAACAACGGCTTGGCATTGGGGCAGTTGCCAAGAGCGCCGGCCTGCGCCAGTTCAAAAGGGCGCCGCTAAATGTCTAATTTGTAAATTTGTATTTCAACAAAAGGGCGTCAAAAATAAATTAGGCAAGGGCGTCAAAAACCCAGTTGCGCTCCTCTTTCAACCAACGCGTTACTACATGCCGTTTTTTGATGAACAACTGAAAACTCAGGAGAAAAAACTTTCAAGATTGAAAATAATTTATCCTTTGCAATAAATTGAAAAATCCCAATAAAAGCATCTTATCTTATCTTCTCGTATCTTATATTCCTTAATAAAAAGAACACGTTTTATGCCCGTTACATCAATAAGAGTCCATTTTTATAATGAACCAAACCTTTGAATGGACCTTGACTTATCGTCATGTTAGAATTAGGGTTTTTAAACAGAGCTAAGTTGATAAGAACTAACTACTGCAGCATCTCGTTCATGTATGTATGACAATGTTACAGTACACGACCTATTAATGTATCCGAAAAACACTCTTGCCATGGCTCCAGGTCCCGATAGAATGGTATCTAAGAAGCTTATCATTGCACTAAACCAGTGGATGACAATCACGGTTGACTGATCACAATTTTGTCAGGTAATTGCTTAAGGGAGGACACGACCACAACCATGTGCAGCGAGCCGGAAATACGCTATTGTGGCTCCACTAGGAAATATTGATGTTTTGTGCTACAAGAATTATCTTGATCACACTACTTAATCTAATCAAACAATTTTAATACGGTGTTGGCCCTCTAACACAAATAACTTATAACATTGATAGATTTAAAAATTAATGAATAGTTTACTTTGCCAGATGATGGACCGTTAGTTTACTGTGTCAGATGATGGAGCATTAGTTTATTATGCCAGATGATGGAGCATTAGTTTATTATGGCAGATGATGGAGCATTCTTTTACTTTGACAGATGATGGAGCATTAGTTTACTGTCAGGTGATGGAGCATTAGTTACTGTGTCAGATGATGGAGCATTAGCCTTCTGTGCCAGATGATGGAGCGTTAGTCTACTGTGTCAGGTGATGGAGCATTTGTTACTCTGCCAGATAATGGAGCATTATTTACTGTGTCAGGTGATGGAGCATTAGTTACTGTGTCAGATGATGGAGCAGTAGCCTTCTGTGCCAGATGATGGAGCGCTTGTCTACTGTGTCAGCTTATATCATCTTTCTAAATACGCCATCTAACATCTCCTGCCTCTTATCTCTTCTTGACGCACTGATAATTACATTTGCTTAATTGTGCGATTTGCGCTGTAGATGTCAGTGGATCTGTCGTCCATCTGCATACATATTACGTTCCGGGAGGACCATTGAGCTTCATTGCCAACTAGGGGGATAATTCCAATACATGCGACTTGTAGGTCTCCTGTAAGTCTGGTAAAATGTCTGTCTGCCGGTCACAATCGACCGTCGTATTTATAGTGAGGCAGTGAGAACCCTCCAGAATAGAATTTCTATAACTTGAATCGCCAGAGAGTGTTTCTCCCCCTATGTTGTAGATCAGTGTTTCTCAACCCGGTGTCCGTGAGCGCCAAAAAGGATTGTTCAACTTTTCTTTAAACTTGATGACGTGAGACGGTTCCTGGGTTGATCACGCATGTTGCAGTTTCTCTTCCGATCGTGGCGAGGTACCGGTAGTTAAAAGTTTCACAATAACAGTGTAATAATGGTCCGTCAAGATACATGGAAAGGGTATCCACTGGCCTACAGCGACCACCACATGCCATCATTTTCTGACTATGTAGGATGTTGAATACGTTATATCTTTATATAGGATTTTCTTATCATAATTATTTGTCAACGTGTGTCAAGTGCAGACACAATATTTTAATGTTTCTTCTTGTGTGTGCAGTCGTATCAAAGTCTCTTTTAACAGGCTAATTTCCCATTGATTTTTAAGGTTTCAGATAAAAATAATATTAGGCTTTCGATCGTCAACGTCTGGCACAATTATAGTCAGTTCTTATTTCTCTCTTATCGTGTCTCATAAGATGATATATCTATCTAGCTCAGTCTAACTATCTAGCTCACTCTAACTAATCTTATCCACTCTGTCAAGCTCACTCCATCTAGCTCAGTCTATCTAGCTAACGCTATCTAGCTCACTCGATATAGCTCACTCTAACTATCAAGCTGACTCTAACAATATAGCTCAGTCTATCTAGCTCGCTCTGTATAGCTCGCTCTAACAATCTAGTTCACTCTATCCAGCTCGCTCTAACTATCTAGCTACCTCTTTCGAGCTCGCTTATTTTCGTCATCTCGTTTTCCTCTTTTATTTTAGTTGGACGTCTGGTTTGAGGGAGGGGGGGGGGTTAAACTAAGTCCGTCCAGAGTCCGACCAAGTGAAATATTGTTTAATCTTTAAAATAAAACAGTTTGCACAAGTCAAAAATTCAACAACGAGATTTGAATAGGTGGGGGGGGGGGGGGGGGGGGGGGGGGGGGTTAAACTAAGTCCGTCCAGAGTCCGACCAAGTGAAATATTGTTTAATCTTTAAAATAAAACAGTTTGCACAAGTCAAAAATTCAACAACGAGATTTGAATTAAGCCCTTTGGCTACAGCCCCACCCCCCACCCCCCACCCAATTCCAGGCTAACTAAAAATCACAAGAAAATGTTGTTGTTTTGTGTAGATTGTCGTCTCTCAAAGTGGACAAAGTGACCGTTGATTTAGTTCTTGCAATATTTTTTTTTAATCTGCTAGTGGCTTCTGGGATGGAAGGTTGGCTATTGAAGTCCTTACAACGAGCACGCCAGCCCTACCATGCACAACACAGGGACAGACACTGAACCCACGTCTGGACGGCCGCACAGCATCTACTTTGTCAACAGATAACGCCATTGTGTGAGTGAGCGACGGGCTTGGCGCACACACGACGGACGTTGGGTCACGTGATCTGTTTTAAAACATGAATCTACAAGTGGTGGGCTTTCCCAAATTGCTGCAAAGCATAAATAAAAATTGTGGGGGGTCACCCAAATTGCTGCAAAGCATGAATACAAATACGTCAATGTGGACGTTGGGATGTTTTCGATAAAATAAGTGATGATAAATACAGAATGGGGGCTGGACAAAAAGATCAAGATCTTCTTGACTGAAGATTTCACCGGAAGATGTATGACAAAAACTGAAAGTTGTGCTCCTGACGACTGAGAATTTTTGAAAGTTGGGAACTGAATGTACTAAGCTTAGTAAACCATTATGTTATATTCATGAGCAAAGAGAGGTTACAGGGGAAAGAAGGGAATGACATACCAAAATAGTAGATATTGTGTCAGACGGCGTGCAGGGAGAGGAAGGAGAGAAAGTAGGAGTGCGACCCAGACCAGGAAAACAATGTACGTCATAGCTTGATTGATTATTTTTAACGACGGTTAACTTCTTGATAAGGGGTGGGGGAGGGGGAATAATATCGTCTCCGCTAAGTACGGCACTCAACCTGGCTACCCTACTGTTTATACTTGGGATATACTTTAGAAATAAGAAGTATGACTTCTGAAGCTAGACCTAAGAAGTATGACGTCTGAAGTTAGACATAAGAAGTATGACATGTGAAATTTGACATAAGAAGTATGACGTGTGAAGTTAGACATAAGAAGTATGATGTGTTAAGGTAGACATAACAAGTATGACATCTGAAGTTAGACATAAGAAGTATGACGTGTTAAGTTAGACATAAGAAGTATGACGTCTGAAGTGAAATATAGAGTCCACCATATAATATATACAGTACCATATTAATAAACCACCAAGTCTCCATCAAAGTGATGTGTTAATTGTCTCCTCCTTGCTCAGGGTTGTCCTCTCCTTGTTCCCTGGTACATACACAACCAGAGAACGCTTGCAATCTCCAGTTGTGCCGGGTATCTCCAGCACACGCACTTACCTTAACTTTCTCCCAGCACTTGACATCAAGCTGTGCACTCGACATCGCTATTTACCTCTTAGGTATCAAGTTTTTATTGGCTCACCCGGCCACTTGTTTACTGCAAACACCACGCGACTGTCGGAATGTCTGTGACAGAAGAAAGCCGTTGACTAAAACAAACAGGACGGGTCCATTAATAGAATCGAACAGGTGAGGGGGCCGGCTTAGAGGGGCTGGTGAGACCTTAATGGACCTCTCCCAAACTGTTAGGTCTTCGTTTAGTCAATCACCCAGTCTGTTCATGTTAGACTTACCACTTCAATGTTAAATCTGTTTACACTCGCACTAGCTGAATATCCGTGCTTCCCTTATATGTCTGATGGAATTACAAATGTAATAGGATTACAAATACATAAAGATTGTGTAGAGCTTATGATGTTGTATTCTTGGGCTTGTCTTTCCAAGATTAGTACAGACAGGGTTGAAATCTTAAGTAGAATTATTTCTTAATTACGGCTTTGAAATTTATATCACGCTGGTGGTTGTTCTTACATATTCTTCAACGAAAGGTGCAGGAGAGCTTTCATCTATCGTATCAAATATCATATCAAATATCATATTCTTACGCACTGCATTCTATAGTGAGAAATTAAACTTCTATTTTAAATTTATGGCTCGTTCACACAGTGCACAACAAAGGACGATACCATAGAGAAATACAACAATAAAGATACGACACGCAAAAATAGTTGCCAATTACAATTAATAAGATTTAATTTAGTAATGCTACAATTACAAAACAAAAGAAATATAATTACAAATCATCAAATTACAGAGTATGGGAATACCTTGTACCGGTACACAAGTAGTACAATGTGCCAATTAATAATGATGAATGAAGAATGCGAATAAACACATGAGCCCACAATGAATAATACACGTTTCGTGAAGTTAAAAATATCTATCAATCTCCGTCCCTCTCCGTGTCTGTCAATCCCTTTATATATGCAGCGTAAGCACTGCCTTCCAGAAGCTATTCAGCGTTTGTTTACGTTTCTCTGCAAATCGAAAGGCAAGATACTAGGAGACAGACTAATCATGTTTAAGTGGTAGTCGGTAGTAAACACGAAACATCAAACGAATAGGCCACGCCCATCTATGAACGTAGCATGTGTTAGGAATCTAATTTGGGGTCAAGCAAAGTTCACGCACAGGGAAGTGTCATTACGTAACATATCATATCATATATCACATCATATATCACATCATATATCATATCATATATCAATCATATCCTATATCATATCATATATCATATCATATATCATATCATATATCATATCATATATCATTTCATATATCATAGCATATATCATATCATATATCATATCATATATCATATCATATATCATATCATATATCATATATCATATCATAGATCACATTATAGATCACATTATATATCACATCATATTAGATATGGTATATCATCTATAATATCCTGTATCATATCCTGGTATATTGGCTGGTATTGTTTTTTGTCGTTTTTTTGTGTTCTTTTATGAAGGGATTTTGTTTAGATGAAGGTCAAACACGTGTCAATCTGTCATGAGCTTATCCTTTAACCTTAAAAGTGGCCATTACGTTTCCCTCGTGCCCCTCCTGAGTACCGAAGGACGTCAACTGAAAACATCCATTATAATTCCTGATGTTTGTCCAAAAAATGAAGACTAGACTCATTCAATCCATTGCTCCACTCCAACCACTTTCAAAGAACCCCCCCCCCCTGATCTTTGCTCATGGTTATGGTGAAGGAGGATTTCGACTGGAAACAACAGTCAAATTAAACTTAAGGCAGCAGACGGTATGAATCAAAACAATTCGGGGTGTTAAAACTGTGTCTCCCGCACCACAGCCTTTTAAAGTGTTTCCACCCTGGTGCCGTAAGAAAACTTACGAAGCTCTCAGATTACGCGGCTTCATGATCAAAGTAAGAACTTTTAGAACGATATTATATGGTGGAGTTCCTGTTGGGTTTAAAGAAAGGAATTAGTCCAAATTGAATCACTAATGCTTGCGATCAGGTTTGTTTGTTTGTGTCGTTTGTTTCGTTTGTTTGTTTGTTTCGTTTGTTTCGTTTGTTTCGTTTGTTTGTTTGTTTTCGGTTTTGTTCTTTTGTAAGAATAGCTATTTACTTTTTTAAAAAATCAAATTATCTGCGTGTAAATCTGGTCAAATGTGGGTTTAGCATACCACTCATATCCGGAAATTTGTTTGAAAGAAAATTTGACGAAAATTTGATCATGTAAACTGATAAAAATTTCGACAAAACTTCCATTCAACCAAACTTCCGTTCGATCATATTTCCGTTCGATCAAACTTACGTCGATCAATTTTCCGTCGACGAACTTTCTTTCAAATAAATTTCCCCTAACCCTTTGTTCTCAATGACTTTAGATCTTTGACAGTTTCGCAGAGATTACCCCGAGTTTATACAAGGTCCTCATCATGCTTGATTTTGCCACATCTTATTTGAAGATGGAAGTTTTAATCTACTTTTAGATTGATTTTGAGATGAACCTTCATGTTGACTCTCATGGATCGAACTTGTAGTTTAGGTCATTGGTGGGATGACTTAAGACATTTAGACCCTTGGTAGAATGACTTAAGACATTTTTACCCATTGGTGGAATGACTTAAGACATTTAGACCCGTTGGCAGAATAACTTAAGACATTTAGACCCATTGGTATAATGACTTAAGACATTTAGACCCATTGGTAGAATGACTTAAGACATTTAGACCCGTTGATAGAATGACTTAAGACATTTAGACCCGTTGATAGAATGACTTAAGACATTTAGACCCATTGGTAGAAAGACTTAAGACATTTAGACCCATTGGTAGAATGACTTAAGACATTTAGACCCATTGGTAGAAAGACTTAAGACATTTAGACCCATTGGTAGAATGACTTAAGGCATTTAGACCCGTTGGTGGAATGACTTAAGACATTTATACCCATTGGTAGAATGACTTAAGACAGTCTGTGTCCTCATCAGAACGCGTTGCCGATTTTTTCCAACTCCTCTTTTTTTTGTCCTCCTTAAACTGGTTTCACTTTAGTGTGAAGTAATTAATGTGTGGGTGCCACTTTATTAATTGTTGATTGACATCGAAGACCTTTCAAAATGTCATATACCTAACATGAAAAGGGAAAACAAACAAAATTATAATGCTTAAATACAATGAATAACTAATATCTATTATCTTGTTTGAGTCAAACAAAACCATCAATATTCATTGAATGATGAAAATATCTACATCTTATTTCTGATAGTGATTTCTAACCTTAGATAACATGATTTAAGACGGTAAATGTAAAATACTATATATAGCCCGCCAAACATTGTCGACAGCAATGCGTGAATTCCATTCTACTAAAGAAGTTGGTAGGCCCTAAAGTTACTTGACAAAACATGAACTCAAGTAACGCACATTTAAGTATCCCAATTTTTCCGGCACCCCCTTCCCACATTATATGATACTGCAAACTTGTTATCTTACACCCATGAACTATATTAAATATTCTGATGTCCCAACCCTTTTTAAAACGAATTTTTTTTAGACCATACTTAAATTGAACCCCTCCTCACCAAACCACACTCGCAAAAAAATAAAAAACTACGAAATAAACCAGTGTTTTCATTATTGTTCAGACTTGGGTCATTTAGGCCACTGAAGGGCTGATTGAAAAATACAAACTTGTCAGTGTACGCTTGAGTACCGTATAAGAGGAATCTCCAAGGAAAATGTCATCTTCATGGGTCTGTTTGTTGTTGAGATCGCGTGAGTGAGTGAGTGGGTGGGTGAGTAAGTGAGCGAGTGAGGGAGTGAGTTAGTGAGTGGTATGTGGCTTTTATATGGAGAGATTTCATTAAATACATAAACTGTAAGACCCACCCCCTTTTAAAATCATTATGTGCATCAGTTTACATAAGACCACTAACACTCGTATGTACGCATGCGCGGTCTGATACCGTTCTCTTTACAATATTAACACCTTACTCACGCAGGGTCAACCTGTAACATCGCATGTTCAAATGCAGGGCAAGATACGTAAAATGTGATAACAAAACACGCCCCCCCCCCTACTTTCGACCATTCTGACTGCTTTTTAAAAAAAAAAATTGTTTTGCTTCTACAAACATGCACAAATGTAATGATCATTAAAATATTTAACTTTATACATTTTTTTTATTTTCGTTTATGCACTTTTTAAATTGAATTCGATTTATAGTTTTAGAAAACAACTATTATTGTGGACTTCATTCTAGAAAGGCTACGAAGTTCAAAGGGGAGAGAATTCTGAAAACAATTGTGCGGGAGTTCCAAAACCTTGCGGCTCATGTTCAGGTAATAACGCCCCGTGTCATGTAATGACTTAATATGTGCTCTGACATTTGGATGCTCCATTATTTATTTGGAATCATAGCTGAGGCCAGGATCAACGTTTGCGCTGCATGGAACGTGTCGCTAAAAAAAAAAAACACCAACCAATCAAAAGATGTGTGTGACGCGATGAGAATGGATGAAAGCTGAGATCCGATTTCAGACGCCACTTATTGTATGCGATCAGGGGCGTGGATAGGAAGCTTAGAGATTTGGGGGGCTTAGATTTTTTGGGAGCAGTTGTATTCTGGGGAACAATGAGGCGGTGTCAGTGTGTGCTCTGTGTTCAGCGGCTTACGAGTCAAATATTTAAAAAAAATAATTTTTTGTTAAATACGAATAAAAAACAGTATTAGCGAAAATGAATCTTCGGTTTTTGTGATGAGAAAAAATCTATTTTTTTGTTGTACTCTCATCACACGATCTTAACACTTCACGGAACGCCCTTGTTTGAAGACCTCCATAATTTACATTTAAAAAAAAAAAATATTTTAATTTAAAAAAAAAAAAAAAAAAAAAAAAAAAAAAAAACAAATAAAAAAAAAAAAAAAAAAAAAAAAAAAAAAAATTTTTATTTAAAAAAAAAAAAAAAAAAAAAAAAAAACAAATACACATTAAATACTGGCAATGAGATTTAAAAAAAAAAGTTTTTATGTTGCAATAATTTTCTAGATATTGTGGTAGTAAAAAAAAAAAAAAAAATATAAAAAAAAAAAAAAAAAAAAAAAAAAAAAAAAAAACAAATACACATTAAATACTGGCAATGAGATTTAAAAAAAAAAGTTTTTATGTTGCAATAATTTTCTAGATATTGTGGTAGTATTTTTATAATGGTAAGATATACACTTTAATGAAATTTTAAATTAGCCCAAAGTGTTTCTCTTGCAAAAAAATTGATAACAAATAACTAGATACCTATTGTTATCAATTATTTTTATTCAATAGAATGACAATTCGACTTTGAATATAACACGTCATTTGGTCTTTTGTTTCGCTGGGCTTTCTGTCCTGTTGTTCGCGTCCGTGAGAGAAGAGGGCAATTATTAGAAATAATAAATTATATTGAATTTTTAGAATTCGCGCATTTTTGATACAATCGAAGCAATGATTTTAAAAGATGCTAAATAAGTGAGTCCATGTACCCCCATAAGAATCCATTACACGCGTGCGGCACATACCTTCAGAGCATCAGACACCAACAGTACAATGGCTGCAGTAATTAGGATTGGTCATTTCAATGGGTCATAATGAGAGCATCAGACACCAACAGTACAATGGCTGCAGTAATTAGGATTGGTCATTTCAATGGGTCATAATCAGAGCATCAGACACCAACAGTACAATGGCTGCAGTAATTAGGATTGGTCATTTCAATGGGTCATAATCAGAGCATCAGACACCAACAGTACAATGGCTGCAGTAATTAGGATTGGTCATTTCAATGGGTCATAATCAGAGCATCAGACACCAACAGTACAATGGCTGCAGTAATTAGGATTGGTCATTTCAATGGGTCATAATCAGAGCATCAGACACCAACAGTACAATGGCTGCAGTAATTAGGATTGGTCATTTCAATGGGTCATAATCAGAGCATCAGACACCAACAGTACAATGGCTGCAGTAATTAGGATTGGTCATTTCAATGGGTCATAATCAGAGCATCAGACACCAACAGTACAATGGCTGCAGTAATTACGATTGGTCATTTCAATGGGTCATAATCAGAGCATCAGACACCAACAGTACAATGGCTGCAGTAATTACGATTGGGCATTTCAAAGGGTCATAATAAGAGCATCAGAAACCAACAGTACAATGGCTGCAGTAATTAGGATTGGTCATTTCAATGGGTCTTAATCAGAGCATCAGACACCAACAGTACAATGGCTGCAGTAAATACGATTGGTCATTTCAATGGGTCATAATCAGAGCATCAGACACCAACTGTACAATGGCTGCAGTAATTTGGATTGGTCATTTCAATGGGTCATAATCAGAGCATCAGACACCAACAGTACAATGGCTGCAGTAATTAGGATTGGTCATTTCAATGGGTCATAATCAGAGCATCAGACACCAACAGTACAATGGCTGCAGTAATTACGATTGGTCATTTCAATGGGTCATAATCAGAGCATCAGACACCAACAGTACAATGGCTGCAGTAATTAGGATTGGTCATTTCAATGGGTCATAATCAGAGCATCAGACACCAACAGTACAATGGCTGCGTTAATTAGGATTGGTCATTTCAATGGGTCATAATCAGAGCATCAGACACCAACAGTACAATGGCTGCAGTAATTAGGATTGGTCATTTCAATGGGTCATAATCAGAGCATCAGACACCAACAGTACAATGGCTGCAGTAATTACGATTGGTCATTTCAATGGGTCATAATTCAATCATTACTATCATTATATGTAAAGATTTCGTATAGGAAATTTAATTTAAAACCACTATATTTGCTCACCCATTTATTTCGTACCTTGATTTTGCTCTCCAAAGTTTTTTTGACTCTCAGAAAATTGTGAACTTTTTTATCGGACTCACGTACCTTTAAACTTCCAAAGCAATTGTTATTTTTAATCATTTTTGTGCGGTAGTTTGGGTGCGGGCAGAGCAAAAAACAATGTCATACAAATGGCCTACAATTTCCAAGCCTGCTTTTAAGAAATAAATATTATATTTTCTCAGTTTTCGTTTGTTATTCAGCCCCACATATCCCAACACTTCGCCCGCGCATTATTGACTCTCCGTGTCATAAAAATACAAAGGGTTTTTAAGGTTATGTGTTACCTAAGGGGTCTTCTCAGTACCACGGACCAGGCTCGCGTTCAATGCCGGCCCCGTTCTCCCTTTATTGCTAGGGCAGCTTGGGACAGCGCCCAGAGGCCACGGTTAAATTATGAATCGTGCTGCTACAAGTCGTTTTATCGACACGAACGGTTCTCAACCGAATGTGTATAAATCGATGGTGTCACTTCAAAGCTCTGTAAAGGCTGGTTAAAAATTTACGAGTTAAACGCGGGCCATTAAGACAGCTACGTCATCGATAGGTACGTTGTGCAAGTATATTGCTGCCTAACCTCCAGCGTTTATTTTTATATATATATATATACATTTTTTTAGAAATAGCAAAGAATGTTTGGTAGATGGACGTTTTTTGTGTAATCGTTTAAGTAAATATTTTAAAATCGTTCGATAGGATACTCTACAGCTTTGATAATTCAATGTCACGAATAGATGGACAATGCCACGAGTACATCGACAATGCCACGAATAGATGGATGGCAAACACGTAGGTGGACAATGCCACGAGTACATGGACAATACCACGAGTAGATGGACAATGCCACGAATAGTTGGAAAATGCAAAATGTAGATGGACAATGCCAGGCATAGATAGACAATGCCACGAGTAGATGGACAGTGTAAAAAGTAGATGGACAATGCCACAGGCAGATGGACAATTCAACAAGTAGATGGACAATGCCACAAATAGATGGAAAATGCAACAAGGAGATGGAAAAAGAAACAAGTATATGGACAATGCCACGAATAGATGGAAAATGCAACAAGTAGATGGAAAATGAAACAAGTATATGGACACTGCCACGAGTAGATGGACAATGCAGAAAGTAGATGGACAATGCCACAAGTAGATGGAAAATGCAACAAGTAGATGGAAAATGCAACAAGTAGATTGACAATGCCACGAGTAGATGGACAATGCAGAAAGTAGATGGACAATGCCACAAGTAGATGGACAATGCCACAAGTAGATGGAAAATGCAACAAGTTAGATGGACAATGCCACAAGTAGATGGAAAATGCAACAAGTAGATGGATAATGTAAAAAGTAGATGGACAATGCCACAAGTAGATGGACAATGCCACGAGTAGATAGACAATGCCACAAGTAGATGGAAAATGCAACAAGTTAGATGGACAATGCACCGAGTAGATGGACAATGCCAAGAATAGATGGACAATGCCACGAGTAGAAGGAAAATGCAATAAGTAGATGGACAATGCAAAAAGTAGATGAACAATGCCACAAGTAGATGGAAAATGCAACAAGTTAGATGGACAATGCAACGAGTAGATGGACAATGCCAAGAATAGATGGACAATGCCACGAGTAGAAGGAAAATGCAATAAGTAGATGGACAATACAAAAAGTAGATGGACAATGCCACAAGTAGATGGAAAATTCCACAAGTAGATGGACAATGCCAGGAGTAGATGGACAATGTAACGACTGACTGACAATGACCTCGATTATAACCTTCAATGTTTCTCTGTGGTGCATGCTCATACTATTGACCTATTAGGGACAAATATATCAACTAGGGGCTTTAACGCCCGTTAATGACAAATACCGCAACTAGAGACTTATAAGACAATTATGGACATATACCAAACCAGAGGCTTATAAACCCATTAGTGACATACACCCCAACTAGAGGGTTAGTTGCCAATTTTGGACATATACCGAGACTAGTGATTTATATGCTCGATATTGAGATATACCTCATTTAGGTACTTTAACAAAAACTAGTGACACATACTGCAACAAGGGATTTCTGGACCAGATAGTAACATATACCCCATTTAGTAACGTATAAACTAATGCCTTAAACGCCACTTGATTTCATATACCCCAATTAGCGGCATACAACCAAACTAGGTGTCTTATGCAAGTACACATTACATCTTGCGCAAAAGTATCCATGTTGTTGAGTGTGTGATCTATCGTGTTACGTGTACGATCTATAGTGGCACGTGTATGATCTATAGTGGCACGTGTATGATCTATAGTGGTACATGTATGAGCTATAGTGTTACGTGTATGATCTATAGTGGTACGTGTATGGTCTATAGTGGCACGTGTATGATCTATAGTGGTACGTGTGTGATCTATAGTGGCACGTGTGTGATCTATAGTGGTACGTTTGTGATATATAGTGGTACGTGTATGATCTATAGTAGTACGTGTGTGATCTATAGTGGCACATGTGTGATCTATAGTGGCACGTCTATGATCTATAGTGGTATGTGTATGATCTAGAGTAATACGTGTATGATCTATAGTGGTATGTGTATGATATATAGTGGAACGTGTATGATCTATAGTGGTATGTGTATGATCTATAGTGGTTTGTGTATGATCTTTAGTGGTACGTGTGTTATCTATAGTGGTACGTGTATTATCTATCGTATTACGTGCATAACTTGTAGAGATACATTTTATAGAGTTACGTTTGTGAATCTCAGTTAGTGATGCACATACAAGGGCGTAGAATTCCAACCCCAATATCACACGAAAACATGACATGATAATATCATAAGCCGTCTGTTTAAATCTCTTTTTTTTTTTTTTTTGTTGAGATCGGTAGGAGCAGAAATATATTTCAGATCCAACAATTGAGTGTTCTTAAGTGTGTTTGATCTCGTGTTTCGACTGTCATTATTGGCAACNTTTGTTGAGATCGGTAGGAGCAGAAATATATTTCAGATCCAACAATTGAGTGTTCTTAAGTGTGTTTGATCTCGTGTTTCGACTGTCATTATTGGCAACATTTTTGTTCCCCACTTGCCTTACAACCATGAACCATGGCGTGACAGAAGAATCCCTTGGCCTAACTCCCCCCCCCCCCAACCACCCTTACATCTCCTACACATGATGAAATGAACACTTGTATTGTTGGGGGGGGGGGGCAGGAAGTAGACTGATAATAGAATGAAACTAATTAAGTTTCTCAGCAGCCGGTCTGGCAGCCATCATTGTGCTTTATGATTCTTCCGGATGTCCTAAAATATGAACATAATTATTCTTTTCTTTTCCGCATCCTTCGCGAGGAATTCAATTAAGCTTTTAAAAAAAAATGTAATTTTGTTTTAGATTTTATTTTTTTTTAAAATTATTATTTAAGCTTCTTAACAATACAAATGTCATCTAAACTGGATTAAACAAGAATGATAAAATGTAGGGTTGTATCCTTCGGCGTCAAAATGGAAATAGGTCTACTTTTTCGATGCCCTTTGTTTTGTCCTGGTAGACACAATGCTACTTCATTTTATTGAATTAAAAAAATATATGTATATTATTATTTATTTATTTATTCGTTCGTTTTTTAAAACTTTTACAAAGTTTTTATGATAACTTAGTTTATTTGTTTGTTTTTTTAATCTTTATGAAAAAAATTTCCCAAATAACTTCAAACATTTTAAAAGTTTTTCCCCTATCATCTTCTAGCGTTATGAAATTATAGCAAATCAACACTACCAACATGTACAGAAAGCAAACCAACACTACCAACATGGACAGAAAGCAAACCAACACTACCAACATGTACAGAAAGCAAACCAACACTACCAACATGTACAGAAAGCAAACCAACACTACCAACATGGACAGAAAGCAAACCAACACTACCAACATGTACAGAAAGCAAACAAACACTACCAACATGCACAGAAAGCAAACCACCACTACCAACATGTACAGAAAGCTAACCAACACTGCCAACATGTACAGAAAGCAAACCACCACTACCAACATGTATAGAAAGCAAACCAACACTAAAAACAAGCACAGAAAGCAAACCAACACTGCCAACATGCACAGAAAGCAAACCACCACTACCAACATGTAGAGAAAGCAAACCGACACTAAAAACAAGCACAGAAAGCAAACCAACACTGCCAACATGTACAGAAAGCAAACCGACACTAAAAACAAGCACAGAAAGAAAACCACCACTACCAACATGTACAGAAAGCAAACCAACACTAAAAACAAGCACAGAAAGCAAACCACCACTACCAACATGTACAGAAAGCAAACCGACACTAAAAACAGGCACAGAAAGCAAACCAACACTGCCAACATGCACAGAAAGCAAACCACCACTACCAACATGTACAGAAAGCAAACAGACACTAAAAACAAGCACAGAAAGCTAACCAACACTGCCAACATGTACAGAAAGCAAACCAACACTACCAACATGCACAGAAAGCAAACCACCACTACCAACATGTACAGAAAGCAAACCAACACTAAAAACATGCACAGAAAGCAAACCAATACTACCAACATGTACAGAAAGCAAACCAACACTACCAACATGTACAGAAAGCAAACCAACACTAACAACATGTGCAGAAAGCAAACCAACACTACCAACATGTACAGAAAGCAAATCACCACTACCAACATGCACAGAAAGCAAACCACCACTACCAACATGTACAGAAAGCAAACCAACACTAACAACATGCAAATTAAGCAAACCAACACTACCAACATGTACAGAAAGCAAACCAACACTAACAACATGCAAATTAAGCAAACCAACACTACCAACATGTACAGAAAGCAAACCAACACTACCAACATGCACAGAAAGCAAACCAGCACTACCAACATGTACAGAAAGCAAACCAGCACTAACAACATGCAAATTAAGCAAACCAACACTACCAACATGTACAGAAAGCAAACCAACACTACCAACATGCACAGAAAGCAAACCAGCACTACCAACATGTACAGAAAGCAAACCAGCACTAACAACATGCAAATTAAGCAAACCAACACTACCAACATGTACAGAAAGCAAACCAACACTACCAACATGTGCAGAAAGCAAACCAACACTAAAAACAAGCACAGAAAGCAAACCACCACTACCAACATGAACAGAAAGCAAACCACCACTGCCAACAAGTACAGAAAGCAAACCACCACTACCAACATGCACAGAAAGCAAACCACCACTACCAACATGTACAGAAAGCAAACGAACACTAACAACATGCAAATTAAGCAAACCAACACTACCAACATGTACAAAAAGCAAACCAACACTAACAACATGCAAATTAAGCAAACCACTACTACCAACATGCACAGAAAGCAAACCAACACTGCCAACATGTACAGAAAGCAAACCACCACTACCAACATGTACAGAAAGAATACCGACACTAAAAACAAGCACAGAAAGCAAACCAACACTGCCAACATGCACAGAAAGCAAACCACCACTACCAACATGTACAGAAAGCAAACAGACACTAAAAACAAGCACAGAAAGCAAACCAACACTGCCAACATGCACAGAAAGCAAACCACAACTACCAACATGTACAGAAAGCTAACCAACACTGCCAACATGCACAGAAAGCAAACCACAACTACCAACATGTACAGAAAGCTAACCAACACTGCCAACATGTACAGAAAGCAAACCAACACTACCAACATGCACAGAAAGCAAACCACCACTACCAACATGTACAGAAAGCAAACCACCACTATCAACATGCACAGAAAACAAACCACAACTACCAACATATACCGAAAGCAAACTAACACTACCAACATGCACATAAAGCAAACCAACACTACAATCATGTAAAGAAAGCAAACCACTACTACGAACATGCACAGAAAGCAAACCAACATTACCAACATGTACAGAAAACAAATCAACATGCACAGAAAGCAAACCTACACTACCAACATGTACAGAAAGCAAACCAACACTACCAACATGCACAGAAAGCAAAACAACAGTAACAACATGTACAGAAAGCAAACCAACACTACCAACATGCACAGAAATTAAAACAACACTAAAAACATGTACAGAAAGCAAACAAACACTACCAACATGCTCAGAAAGCAAACCAACACTACCAACATGTACAGAAAGCAAACCAACACTAACAACATGTACAGAAAGCAAACAAACACTACCAACATGTACAGAAAGCAAACCAACACTACCAACATGTACAGAAAGCAAACCAACACTACCAACATCTACAGAAAGCAAACCAACACTACCAACATGTACAGAAAGCAAACCAACACTACCAACATGAACAGAAAGCAAACCAACACAACCAACATGTACAGAAAGCAAACCAACACTAAAAACAAGCACAGAAAGCAAACCACCACTACCAACATGTACAGAAAGCAAACCAACACTAAAAACAAGCACAGAAAGCAAACCAACACTACCAACATGTACAGAAAGCAAACCAACACTACCAACATGCACAAAAAGCAAACCAACACTACCAACATATATAGAAAGCAAACCAACACTACCAACATGTATAGAAAGCAAACCAACACTACCAACATGTACAGAAAGCAAACCAACACTAACAACATGCACAGAAAGCAAACCAACACTACCAACATGTATAGAAAGCAAACCAACACTACCAAAATGTATAGAAAGCAAACCACCACTACCAACATGTACAGAAAGCAAACCACCACTACCAACATGTACAGAAAGCAAACCAACACTACCAACATGTATAGAAAGCAATCCAACACTAACAACATGCACAGAAAGCAAACCAACACTACCAACATGTATAGAAAGCAAACCAACACTACCAACATGTATAGAAAGCAAACCAACACTACCAACATGTATAGAAAGCAAACCAACACTAACAACATGCACAGAAAGCAAACCAACACTACCAACATGTATAGAAAGCAAACCAACACTACCAACATGTATAGAAAGCAAACCAACACTACCAACATGCACAGAAAGCAAACCAACACTAAAACAAGCACAGAAAGCAAACCAACACTACCAACATTTACAGAAAGTCAACCGAACTCATATATGGTAAAACACAACGTCAAAGTAAACCTGCCCCAGTGAAGATTCAAAGATTTTTGAAAGCTTTCCATCCTTTTATTCGTAGTGGTCGCTCTGGCCGTAGAGTTGAAAGCGTACTAACATGGTGCTTTTGGGTCTAGTACCCCCAAACCATGATATTCTGGTGATGTTGTTAACTAGTAACCCCTTACGCACTTAAACATACCATCTTTTTGTGTCCCCAAACGATGAAATTCTCTCCCATTCTACTTTCGCAATCTACCGACCATCCCAGCCTTCAAAACTGCCTTCATGACCCATCTCTATAAACTCTACTATATCGACTCTTTCTCAAATCTCCCCCCCCCGGTCTAACAGATAAAAAACGCACGATACCTCTGGGTGCTGTCCATGGCTAGAGAGGTTTAGATAGTACTGGGGTGAGTGAGGTCAAGCTTTTACCAATTGGTGTTTTAAATGCATAATTTTCTGTAAGTGTTCATTTTTATGTGAAGGGCAGTGAGCCTAGCCCTAGTCTGGGGTACAGCAGTGAGCCTAGCCCTAGGCTGGGATGCTGCGCTATATAAAACAACCTTATTAATAATAATATTCTAGTGATGTTGGGGGCTAGTACCCTCATACCATGATATTATAGTGATGTTTGGGGCTAGTAACCCTCACAGTGATATTCTAGTGATGCTGGGGAGTAGTACCCGACACCATTGATATTCTAATGATTTTGGGGGTCTATTACCCCCCCCCGTCCGCCTCAGTTCCCACTCTCACTCCACCCTTCCTACACAGACAGTAAATCTCTATCACCTTCCAATACTCCCGACTGAGGCGCGGGGCGCCACCAATAAATCAAAAGTCAATAGTGGTTCAAATATGTTTTGAGCAGACGTCAGTAAAGTACATGGCATCAACAGTCTGGGCTTTTGATATTATCTTTGTTACCATGGTTACCACGGACTGTTGCTAAACAAAATCAAAGCACGCCATAACTTCATTTGCATGAGATTGGCGGGTGAACGTCTTCCATAAGAAACTCTTTTCATGAGGACATAATATGAATATAAGAAAATTATTTTAAAGAGATCCTAGACTTACTTCATAATATTACTAGTGGACGAGTTATTATTCTTAAATGATACATACCTATATAAATTGCATTTAATATATATTTATATAGCTTTTATTGTTTATGTAAATACAATAAATCAAAATTTTAAAAAAAAAGTGCCACTTTATACCTGAATGTATATAGATCCAACAAACAGGAGCTGAAGACATGATCCATACATTTGTGTCAATAGCCAGTCTCCTTGTCGAGTTACGACAATTCTGGCTTTCAGCAATAGCTGTCTAGAAGTGTCCTTTGGACAAGAGATTTACAACAACGAATAAAGCAAAATTTTCTTCACGTGTCCAAATACAACCCACAAGAACTTTTTACTTATTAGGATAATTTTGTGGTCGGCACACTGATTAATCAAAAGAACCAAAAACCAGCAGCAGGACGATTCAAAAAAAATTTTTGAAAGCCAAATTTATTTTCAACAACCTGTCAAGAACCATGTTTTTCGGAGTCATAACAGATTCGTGGCCGGCTGGCCGAGCCGCACTCAGGTCGCTAAAGAGGCGCATGGGGCTCGTGAGTTGCGATTTGACAACCGAAAGGATAACTGCGTGGCCAGACGTAATGAGCCCATTATCACCTTTAACTCAAGACTTTGTCCGTTGTGCTACCAAAGAAACGAATTCAAGGTAGGCAATCCACGACTTCGCACTGATGGGGAAAAATTAGGTTTATTATTATATAAATAGAATTATTGATCCTAAGTTATTGTCAGGTCTGTCTATGAAATTTCTTTTAGTGAACATTTCTTCCAATAACGACACGTCTATTTCCTCTCCACAAGAAGATATCTATTTTTTGTTCGTTGAAACAAAATACGTTTTTTCTCTCTATTGGATCAAAGATGTGTTATTATTTTCTCAGTACGATTAATTTTTTTTTTTTTTTTTTGGTATCCGAACAAATCAATTTTCTCTTCATACAAACAATTTTATTTTCCTCAATATTACCTCATCTATTTTCTCTCCATTTTTTGTATCTATTTTTTGTTCGTTGAAACAAAATACGTTTTTTCTCTCTATTGGATCAAAGATGTGTTATTATTTTCTCAGTACGATTAATTTTTTTTTTTTTTTTTGGTATCCGAACAAATCAATTTTCTCTTCATACAAACAATTTTATTTTCCTCAATATTACCTGATCTATTTTCTCTCCATATTTTGTAATCTATTTTGTCTCCAAAGTAACTAATCTGTCACCCAAACCGAATTCTACTACGTCACGCTCGTCCATAGTCATTACCTGGTCCATCAATTTGTGCCTTTAAGTAAGTTGGTAATTAATGATCGATAATCCAAGTCGTTTCAATTGTATTTATCCCCGGCATTGTCGCCCGTAGCTGTGGTTGAGTTGGAGGTACACTATCGAAGTATTGAATAGGTCATGTAGTATGCTGCGACTGGACAGGAAACAGATGATATAGCTAAAAGGAAATTGAAATATTATATAATGCCCTAGATTGTATAGGCTCAAAGAAATATGAAGGTCCATGGATTATGAGCATCAATGGAATATGATGGTCAGTGGAATATTAGGTCACGGTAATATAAAGGTTAAGGCAATATGAGGGTCAATCGAATGTGAGGGTCAAGGGAATATGACAAGCGTACGTTATTAAGGTTCGGTGACCTCAAATTGTGTCCGATGCTGAATATAAAGTTATTGCCAGGTTGTCATAGTAACACGTCAGCGTATAATTTCCCATTCCTCGTCGACAGCCCTCATGTTCATCGAGGGTAAAGACTTAAATTACTTTCCTCGTTGTGACACGAACTACAATTCATCATTAACTGTCACGTGACTATCTAAGTATCCACGGTGGCAGCTCTACGTTTTCGCTAACCCATCTTGTTACCAGGCTGCCTGACTTACAAGGCCGTTAACTGATCGTGTATCCCACAATTGAGCGCTAAATTCAATGCAGGCTTGCACAATAAATTATCAGATCGTTCATAGTCTACGAAGAAACATTTAACACCTAGCTTTTAATGTATTTCAACGTAAATTTCTGTCACCAACCTTACCCCTTTCAAGCTAACGTGATATTCTGGCTACTGTATCCCCCCAGACAGAGAGTATTTCAGGGCGAGGCCAAAAAAAAAATGTAATGAGATTTAAAATAAAATAATCTAGTAGGCTACTTATTTGAATGGTAATGCGGAGCTCTGGGCGATGTCGATTCCAAGCTTTCAGACACCGATATTGCTAGAATCGATTAAGGCTTTTAGACACCGAAATAACTAGTTTCGATCGACTGGCAGTGTGTCAATTCTATTAGTGTGTTCACCGATGAAATAGCTTTAATTTTCTTACCAATTTCCAATTCAAACCACCAAACTCATCTCTATTTTTTTCCCTACATCGCATTTTTAAGTATATTACACTTGCGACCAGGTACTGCATTTAAGATTAAATCGTGTCTACGTCACGTCGTCTATGTTGCATTGAAGTGATGTCCCCCTAGCAAATGTACTTTCATAGCAAAAAAATTTACCCTTTAAAAGTGATACACATTTTTGTTTTTAATTTCTCGATTTATTTTTTAATGGAAAACCTCCCAGGTCTTTGGGTACTACAGGAGCACGGGTCACGTGTCAACATTTGAGAACCCTCTTACCCTTATGCATGCACCTTTCAGAGGGTATAACATTAACCTACGTTAAGGGGCCAACATTCAACAATTAAGTGATCAAATCCCCACAGCACACACAGTACCATCATTGTATTATATGTTGGATATTATCCTCATAGTACGCATACTACTTTCATTGTATTACATGTTGGATCATATCACATAATACGCACACTGGTATCATTCTTTTATATGTTGGATCAAGTCCAACAATACGCACACTACCATCATTGTATTATGTTTTGGTGAAAGTGATATTCCTGGTAATATAAGCAGAGGCAACTATCATATTCATTTAGAAAACAGAAACATGAACAGGAGAAGTATCAAGAAGAATGATACACCTAGAAGAATGCTATACCTAGAAGAATGTTATACCTAGAAGAATGTTATACCTAGAAGGTTATAACTAGCAGAATGTTATACCTAGAAGAATGTTATACCTAGAAGAATGTTATACCTAGAAGAATTTTATGTCTAGAAGAATGTTATACCTAGAAGAATGTTATACCTAGAAGAATGTTATAGCTAGAAGAATGTTATACCTAGAAGAATGTTATACCTAGAAGAATGTTATACGCAGAAGAATGCTTACTGAGAATAAAAGGGCCCATATAAAGACAACACAAAGCGATAAACATAGTATGTTTTCTAATTTTTAGTTTTTTTTAAAAAAAAAGTATTTAAAAAAAAACATTTCCAGACTTGCCCTCTGAAACACAAGTCAAATCTTTTTTTTTTTTTTTGTTTTTTTTTAAGCTAAAACGAATTGAGTGAGGCAGTATTTCGCAAGTACAAAAGAGCTCAAACTCGTGTCTATAGCTTCCATTGTGTGAGACGCACGCACCGCCTGGGGTTCGGAGGGGTCGTCCGGGAGACGTAGGAGTGGGCAGGGAGCACTATCAAGACGTAGGGGTAGGCAGGGAGCACTATCAAGACGTAGGGGTAGGCAGGGAGCACTATCAAGACGTAGGGGTAGGCAGGGAGCACTATCAAGACGTAGGGGTAGGCAGGGAGCACTATCAAGACGTAGGGGTAGGCAGGGAGCACTATCAAGACGTAGGGGTAGGCAGGGAGCACTATCAAGACGTAGGGGTAGGCAGGGAGCACTATCAAGACGTAGGGGTAGGCAGGGAGCACTATCAAGACGTAGGGGTAGGCAGGGAGCACTATCAAGACGTAGGGGTAGGCAGGGAGCACTATCAAGACGTAGGGGTAGGCAGGGAGCACTATCAAGACGTAGGGGTAGGCAGGGAGCACTATCAAGACGTAGGGGTAGGCAGGGAGCACTATCAAGACGTAGGGGTAGGCAGGGAGCACTATCAAGACGTAGGGGTAGGCAGGGAGCACTATCAAGACGTAGGGGTAGGCAGGGAGCACTATCAAGACGTAGGGGTAGGCAGGGAGCACTATCAAGACGTAGGGGTAGGCAGGGAGCACTATCAAGACGTAGGGGTAGGCAGGGAGCACTATCAAGACGTAGGGGTAGGCAGGGAGCACTATCAAGATGTAGGGGTAGGCAGGGAGCACTATCAAGATGTAGGGGTAGGCAGGGAGCACTATCAAGATGTACATCTGAATGCTAATGTTCCATTCGGTCATGAAAACGAAGTTTGGGGTCGGGCAAGGGTAGATCACCTTCCCGCGATTTAAAATCATGAGTTGATCACATTACGTCTGCGTAAGTGTCGGGGTCAAGTGCCGCCATGTTGGTGGCTAGAAGATGTTTGAACACGGGGAGATCTCTATCGTCATCTCGCGAGACCTTCGTCTAGGGTACAGAGTCAGGTCATCAGTTTAACACTACAGTGTCAGGTCATGGGTTTAACACTACAGTGTCAGGTCATAGGTTTAACACTACAGTGTCAGGTCTTAAGTTTAACACTGACAGATTTTGACTTGAGCTCACACCAGCTTGCTTTTATTGTGTGGAAACATAATTTCACCATCAGATAATTTCACCATCAGATAATTTCACCATCAGATAATTTCACCATCAGATAATTGAACATTACTATCGCGCGCTAAGTTGTAATTACTTTTTATTAGTGTATGGAAAGCGAAATACAGTTGATCAAATGACGATTTAATGAGGCATTCTTTTCGTAGTTGACTGAATTTGGTCTAAATTGTGGTTGGTATGGACCAGATTGACCAATGCACTTAAATGAGATTTTCAGATACATTTTTTTATGACTATATGTTGTGTGAATAGCGTGTCCACTGAACGATGATTGTCCAGTTTCGTAGATATCACATTGTTACTTTCTAACTTTTTATTTTGCTAACGTCGTTTAATTCACAAGTTTGAAAATGGGGTGGACAGTGGTGTGGGATGGGGTGGACAGTGGTGTGGCATGGGGTGGACCGTGGTGTGGCATGGGGTGGACAGTCGTGTAGCATGGGGAGGACAGTGGTGTGGCATGGGATGGACAGTCGTGTAGCATGGGGTGGACAGTCGTATAGCATGGGGTGAACAGTGGTGTGGCATGGGGTGGACAATGGTGTGGCATGGGGTGGACAGTGGTGTGGCATGGGGTGGCCAGTGGTGTGGCATGGGGTGGACAGTGGTGTGGCATGGGGTGGACAGTGGTGTGGCATGGGGTGGACAGTGGTGTGGCATGGGGTGGACAGTGGTGTGGCATGGGGGGGACAGTGGTGTGGCATGGGGTGGACAGTGGTGTGGCATTGTGTGGACAGATGGGGTGGACGGTGGTGTGGGATGGGGTGGGCAGTGGTGTGGCATGGGGTGGGCAGTGGTGTGGCATGGGGTGGACAGTGGTGTGGCATGGGGTGGACAGTGGTGTGGCATGGGGTGGACAGTGGTGTAGCATGGGGGGGACAGTCGTGTAGCATGGGGTGGACAGTGGTGTGGCATTGTTTGGACAGTGGTATGGTATGAGGTGGACAGTTGTGTAGCATGGGGTGGACAATAGTGTGGCTTAGAGTGGACAGTGGTGTGGCATGGGTGGATGGTGGTGTTTCATGGGGTGGACAGTTGTGTGGCATGGGGTGGACATGGGTATGGTATGAGGTGGAAGTTGTGTAGCATGGTGTGGACATTTGTGTGGCATGGAGTGGACAGTGGTGTGTCATGGCGTGGACAGTGGTATGATATGGGTTGGGCAGTAGTGTGGCATTGTTTGGACAGTGGTATGGTATGAGGTGGACAGTTGTGTGGCATGGGGTGGATATTGGTGTGACATGAGGTGGACAGGGGTGTGTTGATAATCAGTTAACCACCAGGTTCGGGTCTTGTCTGATTCCTATGGATTTTTTAAAACAATTTTTTGGGGTCTTATTTTAACATTTTTAACAACTTGTTTGTTAGAATATTTAACATTTAACTGATAGGATGTGGTGGCGAATGGATGTGCATATTTAAGAGTTGAACTCCAACCCCACCACCATACTTTGCTACGTTACTTTGACACATCCTGCATGCAGCTATTTAAGTAAATTTTATTAGTCTACGCTTTACTTACTATCGTCTATCGTTAATGTCAAAATGTCGAATATAATCATACTTAGAGATCAATTCGAAAAAATTTAAAAATTCAGAAGCCTCTACTTGCCAAGCCATCAGAGATTTATGACAGAGAAATCATGCTCTATGAAGCGTTTAGCGTGAGACACAATAAAATTGACCGTTTGAACAGCAGTTAGGAAACTATCTTAAGTTTGGAATATTTTAAAGATAAAGTCGAGAAACACTAGACACTGATCTGTTATATAAGAGATGAATATTTCAGCTGTTCTCACACACGCTTAGAATGTCTCAACTCTCTGAATAAGTTTCTTCTAACGGCGTCAACGCATAAACCTCTGGGGGCACGAAAGTGTTGTTGATAATAAAAGGGATGGCGATAAAGTGTTCTAAAGTCTATAACTATATATATGGCGTTGGGTTTATGGACGCGTCTCTCTTCTGCCCCTCTCTAAAGACTTGGATTCATATTTTAAGGATAGGACTTCTTTTATTTAGTTCCCTCCCTTTGTGACAATTGTCCCCCCCCCTTGCCCCTTTTTTTTCTTCTCTGAAATTTGACATACTTAAAAAAAAAAAAAAATTAACTTCATTAGTGGGAGTTTAAATATTTTTGTTAAGGTTTGGCCATCACATTTTACTGTTCGTATATGTGGTCACGGGAATGCTGCAGACTGCATGCATAGCAGCAGACAGCATGCACAGCAGCAGACAGCATGCACAGCAGCAGACAGCATGCACAGCAGCAGACAGCATGCACAGCAGACAGCGTGCACAGCAGCAGACAGCGTGCACAGCAGCAGACAGCATGCACAGCAGCTTAAATTTGGTCCGGTCCCAAGCTTAGTGTCATGCTCGATCTTTGAATTTTGAAAATTTTAGAAGTTTAATTATCGAATCCTACAAAAGGAAGTCTGTATGTTGAATAACATCTTCGATTTATCAACATTTAAACTTTGTGTAGAAGATTCGCCCTCTCACAATTTTATTAAAATTAATACAGTAACTGGTTTGTTAATTTTTTTAGAGTTATTTCCTTCTTTTTTGTTTCCTTTAATTTTTTTTATTTTTTTTATTTTTTACAATTAATTACTGGCTTGAAGACTGATATTTTCAAGGTGTTCAAATTTCACACATAACTTTTAACTATTTACCACTAAACGCAAAGGAACTATTTTAAGGACCACCACGCATATCGTAACTTTTGATTTCCATTACATGCTTTTTTTTTTTTTAATTTTTGCCCCCCCCCCCCCCCCCAAACACCCCACCCCAAAAAAACAACAAACAAACAACAAAAACAAAAAACAAAAAAAACAAAAAATCTTTTACATACAACATTCCGAACCTCCTCTCTTAAAAGGTGTCTTAAGTTCTTAAATCAAAGTTGTATTTGCTGTGAACGTTCCAGTCGTAGGGGGAGGGTGCGGTGGTGGTGTTTTGTTGAAAGACCGTAGTTATATTAATTACCCATTCACAAAAGCCATTACCCCCACGGGGGATCTTCTGTGGCCGCGACACGCCACGGTTAATGATTTCATACCTGCGTTGCCACATCTTCAACATTCAGTAATGTCTGTCTGTCTGTCTGTCTGTCTGTCTGTCTGTCTGTCTGTCTGTCTGTCTGTCTGTCTCTCTCTCTCTCTCGCTCTCTCTCTCTCTCTCTCTCTCTCTCTTCAAGCTTTCAACACTTGTTAGCGCTCCAGTAGCTTCTTAAGAGAGGAGCCCCCGAGACGATCTGTATGAGTACACGAGCGTGGTGGTAATGAATACACTCGTTCATTTATTGTTTGTTATAAAGCAAAATGTGAAGGATCACGATACCACGGAAGTGGTTCAACTGTAGGTATTTTTCCCATTTAAAAGAATGTTTACCTCCCATAAGTGATCTCAAAATAACATTAATATAAGACGAGGACTAAATGGTATTCCTTTTTTCAGTGAGCGCCCCAAATCCCTCGTAAGCTGAGACCCTCTGAGTGCTGACGTGAGCTACTATCTTAGTCAAGACGTAGAAATATATCTTTTTTTATAAGGAGGTGAAGCGAATAATGTAGTCATCTTTTGGTGGCTACCTTTTGCACTCCCATGTGACCTTGCACACATACCAATGTCGATGTTGTTGATTTGGTTGTTTGTTCATTTGACTTTTTGTTAATTCGGTTGTTTGTTAATTCGGTTGTTTGTTAATTTGGTTGTTAATTCGGTTGTTTGTTAATTTGGTTGTTAGTTCATTTGGTTGTTTGTTAGTTTGGCTGATTGTTAGTGTAAATCTCTCTCTCCCCTCTCTCTCTCTCTCTCTCTCTCCCTCTCTCTCTCTCTCCCCTTTTCTTCAGCCTCTACAAAAAAAAAAACTTGTTTGCGTTACGGTTTTGTCAATCTCTATGACGTCACCAATGAGCTGCGTGTCCATAATAATTCACAGAGTTGTTAGCAGACGTGACAATCGCGGGGAGAGGCGGCGCTGACATATCCCTAACAAACAGCGAGTCTCATGGCCCAGTGGTGCCATCACCCACATTGAAACCACGTCCTTAATACCACACCGTGTATACCACACCATTTATACCACACCATTTATACCACAGCATTTATACCACAGCATTTAAACTTTATAATGTATACCACGGGATACTGTAAACCACTTAGCGTTCTAAGAAGTCAAATTACTGTGCGCAAGCCCCAGTGAACTCTCCCAGTGGTTTGTGGTAAAATCTTGAATTAGACCAGGCTGCGCTTTCTTGCCGTTCATCATTTACATGGGAAAAATCAAAAAATAAATTAAAAAATGCCAATCTGAATCCTGAGTAACACACATTAAAGTGCTATTTGTAGATGACCAATGGATCCCGAGACACTCAACAAAGTGATATATGTAGATGACCAATGGATCCCAAGACACTCAACGAAGTGATATTTGTAGATGACCATTGGATCCCGAGACACTCAACGAAGTGCTATTTGTAGATGACCAATGGATCCCGAGATACTCAACTAAGTGCTATTTGTAGATGACCAATGGATCCCGAGACACTCAACGAAGTGCTATTTGTAGATGACCATTTAATCCCGAGACACTCGACGAAGTGCTATTTGTAGATGACCAATGGATCCCGAGACACTCAACGAAGTGCTATTTGTAGATGACCAATGGATCTCGAGTCACACACTAAAGTGCTATTTGTAGATGACCAATGGATCTCGAGTCACACACTAAAGTGCTATTTGTAGATGACCAATGGATCTCGAGTCACACACTAAAGTGCTATTTGTAGATGACCAATGGATCTCGAGTCACACACTAAAGTGCTATTTGTAGATGACCAATGGATCTCGAGTCACACACTAAAGTGCTATTTGTAGATGACCAATGGATCTCGAGTCACACACTAAAGTGCTATTTGTAGATGACCAATGGATCTCGAGTCACACACTAAAGTGCTATTTGTAGATGACCAATGGATCTCGAGTCACACACTAAAGTGCTATTTGTAGATGACCAATGGATCTCGAGTCACACACTAAAGTGCTATTTGTAGATGACCAATGGATCTCGAGTCACACACTAAAGTGCTATTTGTAGATGACCAATGGATCTCGAGTCACACACTAAAGTGCTATTTGTAGATGACCAATGGATCTCGAGTCACACACTAAAGTGCTATTTGTAGATGACCAATGGATCTCGAGTCACACACTAAAGTGCTATTTGTAGATGACCAATGGATCTCGAGTCACACACTAAAGTGCTATTTGTAGATGACCAATGGATCTCGAGTCACACACTAAAGTGCTATTTGTAGATGACCAATGGATCTCGAGTCACACACTAAAGTGCTATTTGTAGATGACCAATGGATCTCGAGTCACACACTAAAGTGCTATTTGTAGATGACCAATGGATCTCGAGTCACACACTAAAGTGCTATTTGTAGATGACCAATGGATCTCGAGTCACACACTAAAGTGCTATTTGTAGATGACCAATGGATCTCGAGTCACACACTAAAGTGCTATTTGTAGATGACCAATGGATCTCGAGTCACACACTAAAGTGCTATTTGTAGATGACCAATGGATCTCGAGTCACACACTAAAGTGCTATTTGTAGATGACCAATGGATCTCGAGTCACACACTAAAGTGCTATTTGTAGATGACCAATGGATCTCGAGTCACACACTAAAGTGCTATTTGTAGATGACCAATGGATCTCGAGTCACACACTAAAGTGCTATTTGTAGATGACCAATGGATCTCGAGTCACACACTAAAGTGCTATTTGTAGATGACCAATGGATCTCGAGTCACACACTAAAGTGCTATTTGTAGATGACCAATGGATCTCGAGTCACACACTAAAGTGCTATTTGTAGATGACCAATGGATCTCGAGTCACACACTAAAGTGCTATTTGTAGATGACCAATGGATCTCGAGTCACACACTAAAGTGCTATTTGTAGATGACCAATGGATCTCGAGTCACACACTAAAGTGCTATTTGTAGATGACCAATGGATCTCGAGTCACACACTAAAGTGCTATTTGTAGATGACCAATGGATCTCGAGTCACACACTAAAGTGCTATTTGTAGATGACCAATGGATCTCGAGTCACACACTAAAGTGCTATTTGTAGATGACCAATGGATCTCGAGTCACACACTAAAGTGCTATTTGTAGATGACCAATGGATCTCGAGTCACACACTAAAGTGCTATTTGTAGATGACCAATGGATCTCGAGTCACACACTAAAGTGCTATTTGTAGATGACCAATGGATCTCGAGTCACACACTAAAGTGCTATTTGTAGATGACCAATGGATCTCGAGTCACACACTAAAGTGCTATTTGTAGATGACCAATGGATCTCGAGTCACACACTAAAGTGCTATTTGTAGATGACCAATGGATCTCGAGTCACACACTAAAGTGCTATTTGTAGATGACCAATGGATCTCGAGTCACACACTAAAGTGCTATTTGTAGATGACCAATGGATCTCGAGTCACACACTAAAGTGCTATTTGTAGATGACCAATGGATCTCGAGTCACACACTAAAGTGCTATTTGTAGATGACCAATGGATCTCGAGTCACACACTAAAGTGCTATTTGTAGATGACCAATGGATCTCGAGTCACACACTAAAGTGCTATTTGTAGATGACCAATGGATCTCGAGTCACACACTAAAGTGCTATTTGTAGATGACCAATGGATCTCGAGTCACACACTAAAGTGCTATTTGTAGATGACCAATGGATCTCGAGTCACACACTAAAGTGCTATTTGTAGATGACCAATGGATCTCGAGTCACACACTAAAGTGCTATTTGTAGATGACCAATGGATCTCGAGTCACACACTAAAGTGCTATTTGTAGATGACCAATGGATCTCGAGTCACACACTAAAGTGCTATTTGTAGATGACCAATGGATCTCGAGTCACACACTAAAGTGCTATTTGTAGATGACCAATTGATCTCGAGTCACTCAACGAAGTGCTATTTGTAGATGACCAATGGATCCCTAGACACTCAACAAAGTACTATTTGTAGATAAACAATGGATCCCAAGACACTCAACAAAGTGATATATGTAGATGACCAATGGATCCCAAGACACTCAACGAAGTGATATTTGTAGATGACCATTGGTCCCCGAGACACTCAACGAAGTGCTATTTGTAGATGACCAATGGATCCCGAGACAAAAAACTAAGTGCTATTTGTAGATGACCAATGGATCCCGAGACACTCAACGAAGTCCTATTTGTAGATGACCAATGGATACCGAGACACTCAACGAAGTGCTTTTTGTAGATGACCAATGGATCCCAAGACACTCAACGAAGTGCTATTTGTAGATGACCAATGGATCCCAAGACACTCAACGAAGTGCTATTTGTAGATGACCAATGGATCCCAAGACAATCAACGAAGTGCTATTTGTAGATGACCAATGGATCCCAAGACACTCAACGAAGTGATATTTGTAGATGACCATTTAATCCCGAGACACTCAACGAAGTGCTATTTGTAGATGACCAATGGATCCCGAGACACTAAACGAAGTGCTATATGTAGATAACCAATGGATCCCGAGTCACAGACTAAAGTGTTTTTGTAGATGACCAATGGATCCCAAGACACTCAACGAAGTGCTATATGTAGATGACCAATGGATCCCGAGAAATTCAACGAAGTGCTATTTGTAGATGACCAATGGATCCCCAGACACTCAACGAAGTGTTATTTGTAGATGACCAATGGATCCCAAGACACTCAATGAAGTGCTATATGTAGATGACCAATGGATCCCGAGTCATATACTAAAGTGCTATTTTTAGATGACCAATGGATCCCAAGACACTCAACAAAGTGCTATATGTAGATGACCAATGGATCCCGAGACACTCAACGAAGTGCTATTTGTAGATGACCAATGGATCCCGAGACACTCAACGAAGTGCTATTTGTAGATGACCAATGGATCCCGAGACACTCAACGAAGTGCTATTTGTAGATGACCAATGGATCCCGAGACACTCAACGAAGTGCTATTTGTAGATGACCAATGGATCCCGAGACACTCAACGAAGTGCTATTTGTAGATGACCAATGGATCCCGAGACACTCAACGAAGTGCTATTTGTAGATGACCAATGGATCCCGAGACACTCAACGAAGTGCTATTTGTAGATGACCAATGGATCCCGAGACACTCAACGAAGTGCTATTTGTAGATGACCAATGGATCCCGAGACACTCAACGAAGTGCTATTTGTAGATGACCAATGGATCCCGAGACACTCAACGAAGTGCTATTTGTAGATGACCAATGGATCCCGAGACACTCAACGAAGTGCTATTTGTAGATGACCAATGGATCCCGAGACACTCAACGAAGTGCTATTTGTAGATGACCAATGGATCCCGAGACACTCAACGAAGTGCTATTTGTAGATGACCAATGGATCCCGAGACACTCAACGAAGTGCTATTTGTAGATGACCAATGGATCCCGAGACACTCAACGAAGTGCTATTTGTAGATGACCAATGGATCCCGAGACACTCAACGAAGTGCTATTTGTAGATGACCAATGGATCCCGAGACACTCAACGAAGTGCTATTTGTAGATGACCAATGGATCCCGAGACACTCAACGAAGTGCTATTTGTAGATGACCAATGGATCCCGAGACACTCAACGAAGTGCTATTTGTAGATGACCAATGGATCCCGAGACACTCAACGAAGTGCTATTTGTAGATGACCAATGGATCCCGAGACACTCAACGAAGTGCTATTTGTAGATGACCAATGGATCCCGAGACACTCAACGAAGTGCTATTTGTAGATGACCAATGGATCCCGAGACACTCAACGAAGTGCTATTTGTAGATGACCAATGGATCCCGAGACACTCAACGAAGTGCTATTTGTAGATGACCAATGGATCCCGAGACACTCAACGAAGTGTTATTTGTAGATGACCAATGGATCCCGAGACACTCAACGAAGTGCTATTTGTAGATGACCAATGGATCCCGAGACACTCAACGAAGTGCTATTTGTAGATGACCAATGGATCCCCAGACACTCAACGAAGTATTATTTGTAGATGACCAATGGATCCCAAGACACTCAATGAAGTGCTATATGTAGATGACCAATGGATCCCGAGTCACATACTAAAGTGCTATTTTTAGATGACCAATGGATCCCAAGACACTCAACAAAGTGCTATATGTAGATGACCAATGAATCCCAAGACACTCAACGAAGTGCTATATGTAGATGACCAATGGATCCCAAGACACACAACGAAGTGCTATATGTAGATGACCAATGGATCCCAAGACACTCAACGAAGTGCTATTTGTAGATGACCAATGAATCCCAAGACACTCAACGAAGTGCTATTTGTAGATGACCAATGGATCCCGAGACACTCAACGAAGTGCTATTTGTAGATAACCAATGAATCCCGAGACACTCAACGAAGTGCTATTTGTAGATGACCAATGAATCCCGAGACACTCAACAAAGTGCTATTTGTAGATGACCAATGAATCACGAGACACTCAACGAAGTGATATTTGTAGATGACCAATGAATCCCGAGACACTCAACGAAGTGCTATATGTAGATGACCAATGGATCCCGAGACACTCAACGAAGTGATATTTGTAGATGACCAATGGATCTCGAGTCACACACTAAAGTGCTATTTGTGGATGACCAATGGATCTCGAGTCACACACTAAAGTGCTATTTGTAGATGACGAATGGATCTCGAGTCACACACTAAAGTGCTATTGGTAGATGACCAATGGATCTCGAGTCACACACTAAAGTGCTATTTGTAGATGACCAATTGATCTCGAGTCACACACTAAAGTGCTATTTGTAGATGACCAATGGATCTCGAGTCACATACTAAAGTGCTATTTGTAGATGACGAATGGATCTCGAGTCACACACTAAAAAGCTATTTGTAGATGACCAAAGGATCTCGAGTCACACACTAAAGTGCTATTTGTAGATGACCAATTAATCCCGAGACACTCAACGAAGTGCTATATGTAGATGACCAATGGATCCCAAGACACTCAACGAAGTGATATTTATAGATGACCATTGGATCCCGAGACACTCAACGAAATGCTATTTGTAGATGACCAATGAATCCCGAGACACTCAACTAAGTGCTATTTGTAGATGACAAATGAATCCCGAGACACTCAACGAAGTGCTATATGTAGATGACCAATGGATCCCGAGACACTGAACGAAGTGTTATTTGTAGATGACCAATGGATCTCGAGTCACACACTAAAGTGCTATTTGTAGATGACCAATGGATCTCGAGTCACACACTAAAGTGCTATTTGTAGATGACGAATGGATCTCGAGTCACACACTAAAGTGCTATTTGTAGATGACCAATGGATCTCGAGTCACACACTAAAGTGCTATTTGTAGATGACCAATTGATCTCGAGTCACACACTAAAGTGCTATTTGTAGATGACCAATGGATCTCGAGTCACACACTAAAGTGCTATTTGTAGATGACGAATGGATCTCGAGTCACACACTAAAGTGCTATTTGTAGATGAC
>CAXITT010000266.1:166741-269467 GCA_964033795.1 Lymnaea stagnalis
GATCTCGAGTCACACACTAAAGTGCTATTTGTAGATGACCAATGGATCTCGAGTCACACACTAAAGTGCTATTTGTAGATGACGAATGGATCTCGAGTCACACACTAAAGTGCTATTTGTAGATGACCAATTGATCTCGAGTCACACACTAAAGTTCTATTTGTAGATGACCAATGAATCCCGAGACACTCAACGAAGTGCTATTTGTAGATGACCAATGAATCCCGAGACACTTAATGAAGTGCTATTTGTAGATGACCAATGGATCTCGAGTCACTCAACGAAGTGATATTTGTAGATGACCATTGGATCCCGATACACTCAACGAAGTGCTATTTGTAGATGACCAATGGATCTCGAGTCACTCAACGATGTGCTATTTGTAGATGACCAATGGATCCCGAGTCACTCAACGAAGTGCTATTTGTAGATGACCAATGGATCTCGAGTCACTCAATGAAGTGCTATTTGTAGATGACCAATGGATCTCGAGTCACTCAACGAAGTGCTATTTGTAGATGACCAATGGATCCCAAGACACTCAACGAAGTGCTATTTGTAGATGACCAATGGATCTCGAGTCATTCAACGAAGTGCTATTTGTAGATGACCAATGGATCTCGAGTCACTCAACGAAGTGCTATTTTTAGATGACCAATGGATCCCGAGACACTCAACGAAGTGCTATTTGTACATGACCAATGTATCCCGAGTCAAACACTAAAGTGCTATTTGTAGATGACCAGTGGATCCCGAGACACTCAACGAAGTGCTATTTGTATATGGCCAATGGATCCCGAGTCACAGACTAAAGTGCTATTTGTAGATGACCAATGGATCCCAAGACACTCAACGAAATGATATTTGTAGATGACCATTGGATCCCGAGACACTCAACGAAGTGCTATTTGTAGATGACCAATGAATCCCGAGACACTCAACGAAGTGCTATTTGCAGATGACCATTGGATCCTGAGGCACTCAACAAAGTACTGTTTGTAGATGATCAATGAATTCTGATGCACTCAACAAAGTACTGTTTGTAGATGCCCAATGAATTCTGATGCACTCAACAAAGTACTGTTTGTAGATGACCAATGAATTCTGATGCACTCAACAAAGTACTGTTTGTAGATGACCAATGAATTATGATGCACTCAACAAAGTACTGTTTGTAGATGACCAATGAATTCTGATGCACTCAACAAAGTACTGTTTGTAGATGACCAATGAATTCTGATGCACTCAACAAAGTGCTGTTTGCAGATGACCAATGGATCCTGGACGTCAAGATATAGTTCGAGAGCCATGTTGATAAGACTGAGGTCATGTAAATTACACCATAAACAGAACAAATACATCAGTATTCAGCTGCTCCGGCATTGTCAACCATTTCAATATGTGGTGAAGCATTTTCACTGAAAACGAAAACTTGGACAGGGAAATAGAGACAAACGTACGTTTAAAAAAAAATTCGATTTTTTTATAAAGCCAGACAAAAATTCGTGGGAGTACAGATTATCTCTGCTGGTATAGATGATCTCTGCTGGTATAGATGATCTCTGCTGGAGAACATCGCGCTTAAAAACATACACATGCACTTTAAAAGTCGCATACTTGTTTTTCTTAATTTGAAAGATTGCAAATTTGGCAAAACATCTTCATCATCAAATCAATCTATCACATGACTTTTTTGCAGTCTAGTTGTATTAATGTTTGAGTTAGAATTATGCCTAAAAACATTTAAATGAGCTAGGTATACTTTTTAATTCACCTTGACTAGAAAATCCTCTACACTGTGAACCTTGAAGTTCAATTCTGACTTGCAACTGCATGGCATCCTTCTGTGATTTGGAACTGCTTAACATCGTTCTGTGCATTTGAACTGCTTGGCATCCATCTGTGACTTGGAACTGCATGACATCATTCTGAGGCAAGAATTGAACATCTTTCGTTTTGTAACAAAACTTTGGGGGAAAGTTATATACTCCTTGCAAGACACATCAGATATTATACCACTAACACGGAATATCAAAATGGATTGAAACTTGTTTTTTTTTTTTTTTTAATCTAAATGGGAACCTCGACTCTAGGTGAGCCACAAGCGATTCATTGGCAGAGAAGATGTCTGCCAAATGTGACGTCCCTTGTGCGTTATTTCCTTGTGTATTAATATTGTTTGTGGATAGTGATGTTTAAATTGAAGGTCAGGTCAATGATACACAAAAATCAACTTCCCCCAATATCAAAATGGATTTGAACTTGTTTTTTTTTTTTTTTAATCTAAATGGGAACCTCGACTCTAGGTGAGCCACAAGCGATTCATTGGCAGAGAAGATGTCTGCCAAATGTGACGTCCCTTGTGCGTTATTTCCTTGTGTAATAATATTGTTTGTGGATAGTGATGTTTAAATTGAAGGTCAGGTCAATGATACACAAAAATCAACTTCCCCCAAGGGCCAGTTCCCTACGCCAGGTCGTCTGCATTCACTGCCAAGTGGCCATAAGTCTTGCCAAGTGGCCAGATAAAAGTTATCAACCCATAAAAGCAAAGTTTTTGTATGGCCGAATTGTCACATAAAGCAAAGTCTTTGGATGCTCAAATTTTCATATAAGAGCAAAGTTTTTGGATGGCCAAATTGTCATATAAGAGTAAAGTGTTTAGATGGCCAAATTTTCATATAAGAGTAAAGTGTTTAGATGGCCAAATTTTCATATAAGAGTAAAGTGTTTGGATAGCCAAATTGTCATATAAGAGTAAAGTGTTTAGATGGCCAAATTTTCATATAAGAGTAAAGTGTTTAGATGGCCAAATTTTCATATAAGAGTAAAGTGTTTCGATGGCCCAATTGTCATATAAGAGTAAAGTGTTTGTATGGCCAAATTGTCATATAAGAGTAAAGTGTTTGTATGGTCAAATTTTCATATAAGAGTAAAATGTTTGTATTGCCAAATTGTCATATAAGAGTAAAGTGTTTGTATGGCCAAATTGTCATATAAGAGTAAAGTGTTTGTATGGTCAAATTTTCATATAAGAGTAAAATGTTTGTATTGCCAAATTGTCATATAAGAGTAACGTGTTTGGATGGCCAAATTGTCATATAAGAGTAAAGTGTTTGTATGGCCAAATTGTCACAAAAAAAGCACAGTCTTTGGATGGCAAATCGTTAATTAAAAAAAACATCCTTTGTATGGCAAACTTGTCACTTAAAAGCAATGGAGCATACTTATAGACAGTTACATTAAACATGCTTTAGAAGCATAAGTCAATGTGTTTTTCAAAATATGATGTACAATATTATTATTATGCAGACCAAAGTAGATTTACTTATGAGTGATTGAAGATTATTCTTAATTTTGTATTCAATAGGAATTATTACAACTTCAGTCCTAATTATTAGAAGAAAGATTGAATCCGACTCTTTAAGAGGATTTTATCAATGGATAACATTAGGACTTCATTATTATTAATAGTATTATTATTGGTTTCTTTTATATAGCATGGTACCACAGTCTAGGGCTGGGCTCACCACGCTGTACATACAATTTAACAAACATAATCATGAACTTAAAAATTAACATACATTAATTGAATAAAACTAAAAAAATGTATATTCGCTCCACCCATTCCAGAACTATTTGCATGTCAAGCCATGGACGGCTACCCAGCAGCATCGTTTATGGATCAGTGGGGGGAATCAGTCAGGATGGTAGAGCTTAAAGAGATGTGTTTTAAGTGCAGTTTTGAAGGCTGTGATGGTCGGTATATTTCGGATGTGTAATGGAAGAGAATTCCATTGTTTGGGATCACAGAAAGAGAACGATCGTTCAATGTATGTTTTTGTGCGAGTCTTGGAAACAGAAAGAATACGCGCGTCTGCAGAGGAGCGAAGCTGTCGAAGGGGTGAATAGACAGAAAGAAGTTCGGTAGGAATTCGAGAACATTTGTGGCATAGAACAGAGAGTTTGTAGTCATTCCGTGCTTGTACAGGGGGCCAATGAAGGTAATAAAGTAGTGGAGTGACGTGATCACGTTTTTTTTTTTTCTGCCTTTAGAGCCAGCCTAGCAGCTGAGTTTTGAAATTACCCAGTGGGTAACATTACAACTTTAAAACTTTACCACTGGGTAACATTACAACTTTACCATTGCGCAACATTACAACTTTACCACTGGGTAACATTACAACTTTTCCATTGGCTAACACGGACTCGAGTTGATCGCATCCTAAATGTGTCCATTCTGTTTCAGCACAAGGTCAACATTTTCCTACAGTCCCACGTTGTGAAAGTTCTCAATGAAAATAAGCTTTGCAAAGAATCAATGGCTCGGTCTCAAAGGCCTATCTTAATAAAAACGCACCAAGTAATCTCAGGTGTGAGGGAATGAATGAAGCTACGTATCAGCCCTTGTGAAGAACCAGGTCTAGAAAATGACACCAGTCACCTGAATGGGCGCGGGTCGCCAGTAGCACTGGTGGATATGCAAACTGAAGCGCACACACGCTCTCTCTCCTCTTTCTCTCTCTCTCTCCTCTCTCTCTTTTTCCCCCCTCTCTCTCTCTTTCTCCTCTCTCTCTCTCTCTCTCCTCTCTCACACAAACACATACTTTTTGTTGTACTTAACGACAAGCCAACTCGCCAAAGAACTGGTGTCGCCAGGTAAAATGTTCCGATCATCATAGTTACAATCATATCTACTAAGGACGTAATTTTTTTTTAAATCTCTTTAGCCTAACAACCATTGCAAAACACACACACATGGGTATTCTGTATTTTTAACGGATGTAAAAAAAAAAAAAAACAAAAAAAAACAAACATTTACGTCTCATCGTAAGCGTACGCATGGTTAAGTCACCCATACACACTATGTGCACCCCCACCCCCCACCATTAGCCTAACAACCATTGCAAAACACACACACATGGGTATTCTGTATTTTTAACGGAAGTAAAAAAAAAAAAAACAAAAAAAAACAAACATTTACGTCTCATCGTAAGCGTACGCATGGTTAAGTCACCCATACACACTATGTGCACCCCCACCCCCCACCACCCAACGCTCAAACTTTGTCTAATGGTCTGTCCGCGTACAGTGCGGGCCCAACCCGTTGAATGGATGCCGCTAAAAAAAGACCACCGATACGCCAGCTAGCGGCTCCTACTGGGACCTGGGGGACCACGGCAAATATGGGACGACTAGGATATCATCTTTTATTTCGTTTCTTTCGAAATCAATTTTTTTTTAGTTTGCTGAACGGAGACTAGAGGGAGGCTTTGTGCTCCTGTTGTTGTTGTTGTTTTTTTGTCAACCCTGTCACGTGGATTATAAAGGAGTATTTATAGTTGTGATGCTTCTTACCATCTGAACTGGGTGAGTACCGATAAATCTTAGCTATGTTTTGATTTTAAAAAAAAATAAGTTTTAAAAGAAATAAACAAACCTCCAACTAACTGGCTCTAGATTATGTTTCTAGTACAAAGAATTTTAGTTTGTAACAAACAATGTTAATTTTATGGCAAAAATCGCATTTATTTGATGGTATATCTATTATCTTATCATGATATGTTGACATGGTACTGAATGTACTTACGTTGTTCTCGTGTGTAATTGTTACTGAAATACACCAGCTGTTTTAGGAAGATATACGGGGCGATCTTTAAATGATTAACAATGTCCACGTCGAAATATTCACACTTCTCAAACTATCAGAGCACTCACGGCTAATACTCAATATGTTAATCAAATGCGCCATTTTGCACAAGTAAAACGTTATCTTGACACTGTATGTCAATGAACGTGACAGAGCGACGAGTGTCAAGAGAATGTGACATAATGACAAATGTGAAGATATTCTGATCCACTGAATGATGTCAAACATGTAGGCTACACATGCAGCTATCACAGGAATTATTTTAGTTTTTTGTTGTTGTTTTTTGTTGCCTTTTTTTTTTTTGTAGCTGTAACTACTGAGAGAGGGGCTGTGCTGGGGGACACTTTATACAAAGTGTTATAAGGAAAAGACTATCTTATACTGCCATCCCAATGTGTTACAATGATAACACTGTCTTCTACTACCATTCCAATGAGTTACAATGACAACACTGTCTTCTACTGACATCCCAATGTTTTACATTCTGATCCACTGAATGATGTCAAACATGTAGGCTACACATGCAGCTATCACAGGAATTATTTTAGTTTTTTGTTGTTGTTTTTTGTTGCCTTTTTTTTTTTGTAGCTGTAACTACTGAGAGAGGGGCTGTGCTGGGGGACACTTTATACAAAGTGTTATAAGGAAAACACTATCTTATACTGCCATCCCAATGTGTTACAATGATAACACTGTCTTCTACTACCATCCCAATGAGTTACAATGACAACACTGTCTTCTACTAACATCCCAATGTTTTACAATGACAACACTGTCTTCTACTAACATCCCAATGTTTTACAATGACAACACTGTCTTCTACTAACATCCTAATGTTTTACAATGATAACACTATCAACTAGTACCTTCCCAATATGTTACAATGACAACACTATCTTGTACTAACATTCCAATATTTTACAATGACAACACTATCTTCTACTAACATCCAAATGTTTTAAAATGACAACACTATCTTCTACTACCTTCCCAATATGTCACAATGACAACACTATCTTCTACTACCATCCCAATATGTTACAATGACATTATTATTTACTACTCAAACATTCCAATTGAGAAAAATCTACGAATGTCTTACGCTGGACTTGTCCCATCCATCAAATATGTCAGCAACGATTTTCTGGGATTATAGTGTAGTCATGATGTAGCAGGAAAAAGCTACCACTCAGCATGGAGGAAGGGACATAATTGTATGCCCCCCCCCCCTACGTATTTAATTGATGACGTAAAAACCTATTCTCGAATATAAGCCGTCCACCCACTCAGGGCGTCACCGTCATAGCTCGTTAGTTCACCAATGACCTTTCAACTGTCACGATCATGTGACACCATAGTCTAAATGACGTAGATGAGGAAAACGACTGACAATGACTCATTAATGAAAGCCAAACCCAGTAACACATCTTATTAGAATGTTTCACCAACATCCACTCAACTAGCCCAATAACACATCTTATTAGAGTGTTGCACCAACATCCACTCAACTAGCCCAATAACACATCTTATAACAATGTTTCACCAACATTCACTCAACTAGCCCAATAACACATCTTAATAGAATGTTTCACCAACATCCACTCAACTAGCCCAATAACACATCTTATTAGAATGTTTCACCAACATCCACTCAACTAGCCCAATAACACATCTTATTAGAATGTTTCACCAACATCCACTCAACTAGCCCAATAGCACATCTTATAACAATGTTTCACCAACATTCACTCAACTAGCCCAATAACACATCTTATTAGAATGTTTCATCAAAATCCACTCAACTAGCCCAATAACACATCTTATTAGAATATTTCATCAAAATCCACTCAACTAGCCCAATAACACATCTTATTAGAATGTTTCACCAACATCCACTCAACTAGCCCAATAACACATCTTATTAGAATGTTTCACCAACATCCACTCAACTAGCCCAATAACACATCTTAATAGAATGTTCCACAAATACCCATTCTAATTATGTAACAAATTCAAACGAATTCACTCACAAAAACAGACTCCCTATTCTACATTCCGTTTCATTCACAAACTATATCTATACTCTGTTGCATTCGCAAACTATATCTATACTCTGTTTTATTCGTTCGTAAACTATATCTATACTCTGTTTCATTCGTTCGCAAACTATATCTATACTCTGTTTCATTCGTTCGCAAACTATATCTATACTCTGTTTTATTTGTTCGCAAACTATATCTATACTCTGTTCCATTCGCAAACTATATTTATATTCTGTTTCATTCACAAACTATGTCTATTCTCTGGTTCATTCTCAAACTATATCTATACTCTGTCTTATTCACTAACTATATCTATACTCTGTCTCATTCGCAAACTATATTTATATTCTGTTTCATTCACAAACTATGTCTATTCTCTGCTTCATTCGCAAACTATATCTATACTCTGTCTTATTCACTAACTATATCTATTCTCTGTCTCATTCACTAAATATATCTATACCATGCTCCATTCACAAAATACATCTATACTCTGTGTCTCATAAACAAACTATATTATCTCCACCGATTCCTCGCACCGTATCTGTACCTGAGTAGCCCTTCCCCCCCCCCCCCCCCCATAAACTCTGATGTGACCATTCCCACTTTTACCTGAGCAGTTCAAGCCCTGTAACCTTTGAGCTAATCCGTCGAGCGTGATGTCACGCCATCATTTAAGTCTACCCACCAAAGACCAGCCGTTCATTATTGAACATCTCCAATGTCAGTGAGCCAATAAATCAAAGACCATTTAAAAGCCTTTGAGATCGGTGGTAGGGAGTCTTGGCCTCTTGTTGTTGGGACAAATCACTTATTCTCTTTAAGACGATTAGAAATGCTAAAAACCTGATGTAGCTGGCAGTGATACTACTTTACGCCACATCTATGGTGCTGTAAAGAAGTGATAACGCACCGTTACAACCCCTACATCGGTCTTCGGGTTGCCCGACAGGTGGGGTTTAAAGTGATACCGCACCGTTACAACCCAAAAGTCGGTCTTCGGGTTGCCCGACAGGTGGGGTTTTCACGAGTCGTGTCATATTCACGAGAGCGATGTAACTCAGCACCCGGGGTGCAAGGTCACACAACACCCAGGGAGGGGACGTAGCATAGCACCCGGGGCGTAACGACACATGTATTGTCACCGAATTTTCCATTAAGAACACTATTTCTTTCATGTTATAAATGATTGTCCAAAAGTTGTATGATCCTGCTGATGTATTTGACATGTTTCCCAATGTTACCAACAAAGCTGACAAATTGACATGAAACCTAAGACCAACCCTTTCAAAGAACTGATTGATGGCGTGCAGGGCAGGTAGACAGGTACCTTAACCCACCATTGTTGACGATAATCTCCACTCGGTTTAACTTCCGCCCCCAGGGTTAAGGGGCTTGATCTAAACAAACATCGCATTCGTGGTGGTGGCCGAGTGCGGAGCCCGACGACTGTAGGTGGTCAGATGATTCGTCATTTGATCCGATGGAATGTGTTGACGAAATTCTGAAGAATGGACAAAGTAATGCTTCCGTTTGGTAGGCTGATACGAACACTAGCCGGAACAGCGCAATTTATTGTTTGAATCGGAAAATAAAATTATTGGGAACTACAACAATCAAATCGTCCGTATTTACCGCAGTAAATAAAGAGTGCGAGTGTTTGGAGGCTTGAACTGTCACTTCAAACTTGAACCATCTGAATTGTCTATTGGTGAAATTGGATTAGATTAGCTAAACATTTTAGTATTATCTGTCGATGAATATATTTAAACAGCACTCGGGGAAGCTGTTCCTAGGCAACCGTTTCGCCCCAGCTGCTTCGTGAATTAGTTGCGAGGTAGAAACTCACTGTAGAAATCCCTATTAGAGGGTGTCTGATGCTTCCCCGGGATGGAATGGGATAGGGAAGTCTTGAGGACGTAAGTGTACCATCGAATGCTGACTGTGAGAGCAGAGTCACAGGTGGACAGGATGTCCTGTGTCTTGGATGGCCTCCATTGGTACAGAGTCAACCGGCCGACCGGATGTCCTGTGGCTTGGATGGCCTCCGTTGGTACCCGATCGAGTGGGTGCTGACGGGGGCTGTCCTGGCAAAGGGAGATGTCCTACTTAACGCTTCGTGGCCCGATACGCAGGCTAAACACGGGGGAGGGTGCTTAGGGTAGGGCATAAAGAGCTACGTACGAAGCTCGTCCGCTCTCTGACGTCATTTCCTAAATAAACGTTGGCGACATAAGCGGAAAACTCAAATACGCTGTAACAAAAATAAGAATAACAGCTATATACGTTAATCACATACAAATTCATGTTAGTTAAAGGATGTACAGAACTGTAATGGATACATTAAATGGTAATAAGGAGGAGCGCTTGCAATCAGGTTAGGTAACAGGAAATTAGCGAAACAGAGTTTCGGAAAAACCTGAACAAAAAAATGTAAATAAACAAAACAACGTATCGACAAGACGCCTTCTTCAGCGAAGAAACAACAGTAAAAACAATGTAAAATAAAAATTAAAATAAACACTTAGCTGCAATTTAGTTCTAGCTGAGAGGACAGCAAGAGGAAAGCGATACACTGGGATGGACGTGATACACTGGGATTGACGTGATACAATGGGATTGACGTGATACACTGGGATTTATGTGATACACTGGGATTGACGCGATACACTGGGATTGACGTGATACACTGGGATTGACGTGATACACTGGGATTGACGTGATACACTGGGATTAACGTGAAACACTGGGATTGACGTGATACACTGGGATTGACGTGATACACTGGGTTTGACGTGATACACTGGGATTGACGTGATACATTGGGATTTATGTGATACACTTGGATTGACGTGATACACTGGGATCGACGTGATGCACTGGGATTGACGTGATACACTGGGTTCGACGTGATACACTGGGATTGACGTGATACACTGGGGTATAGGGGTGGTGAGAAATGCATACAATAAATCTGACAAACTCCAAACACGCACTCTGGCCCACATAGACATGCATGATGAGAGCAATAGGATTGTATTAGTAGTACAGTCCATAGTATATATCTCATATGATGGTCCTGCTCTTTTTATGATTTCATTGAAACCTCCTCTTTTTATTATCAAATCCTTTATATTATTAACTTTGCTTTTGTTCGCGGATGGCCGCCTGGCTGGGTGGCAAATTTTCTGACCGCTAAATTACCCATTTCCCGTCAAGCTGTCGGGCTAAAACTTGACACACAGAATCGTTGCGGATAATTTTTTTTTTTTGTTAAAAAAAAAAAAAAGAGGGAGGGGGGGGGGGGGGGGCGCAAATAAATTTCCCGATAACTGCTCTTAATGAGATTCTTTTGAAAAAACACTTCTCAAGTGCGTTTGGTGCGTCATATTTTCTTTTGGTCTTTATTTCCTGAAAAGCGGGTGGGTCATCAGAATGTTAATATATGCTCCACCCCCCCCCCAAACCGCCTCTCCCAGGCTCGCAACCAATGTTCCCTTTAAGCGGCGCTATGCGCGGCCGCGCAGCTTTCTCATAGATGCCGCGCAGCAGTTTTGAGTACCGCGCAGCAAATTTCCATGCAAGTGAGTGGGCTGTAAAATTTTGCGCACAAAAAAATTGAAGCTGTAAAACTTTGCACACAACTGTATGATTTTGCACACGAACCAACAAACCTTAGAGGGAACACTGCTCGCAACCCCAAATTTGTTCCTGCCCCGAACTGTTTATCAATATTCTAATTAAGATTCTTATAAACTGCTTTACTTTTATGCATGTTTTGTCAAATTTTCAGCCCCCCCCCCAACCACTACTCGATATTACATTTTATAAATGTTTTATATGAAAAACTTTGCTTTTAGCGGCTGCTTGATTATCATATCATAGAACTTACTCTTTTTTATCATATCATTGAAACATACTGTTGTAAAGTTGACCTAGATTATCTAATATTTTGATTACACTCAGACATTTAACGAAGATCGTTAAGGATAATTGGGGCTCTCATATTGCCGCACATTGAGCAAAAGTGTGTCGCAGGGGTCGGCAACCTACGGCACATGTGCCAAACGTGGCACGCATGACGTCTTTCATTGGCACGCCGAATACAAAAAAAAATAAAATCAATAAATATAAATTAATGTCTAAAACTTGCGTTTAAATGATAGACTGATCATATATTTTGCGCGCTGAATGAATTACAAGTCTTACATTTGCGCGTTAATAACAAAAGTTTGCCAACTCTGACGTCTGGTGTTAATCTAATTATAATGATGTTTATCCATGTAATGACACTTTGAGAACCAGTGTAGCCACATCTAGTGTGGTCGGTGTTGGGCCTGAGTGGGGGACGTTTGGGGAGGGTGGGGTAGGGTGGGCTCGGGAGGGTATCCACAAACGTGGCCGTTTTGCCACATTTAACATCTCATTTACACGGCAATCATGAAAATTTCATTTCGGGGTTCAAATACACGAGGCTATCGTTCAACATTGACATTGCTCTAGAGATCAGATGGCATTGTCGTCTGCATTACTGCTGGGTGCAAGGGGGTCTGAAGCTGGGGGCGGCGCCTTTCCCGTCATGTACCCCCCCCACCTAAGGATGGTTATTTTTGACGTTTTCTCTCTCTCTCTTTCTCTCTCTCTCTCTCTCTCTCTCTCCTTCTCTTGCAGATCCTACCCATCCCTTTCATCAAAATCACCTCCATGCATTACCACTACATTTCCATACCATTTCTCATCCCTTCATTGTCATATCTAAACTCTACAACCCCCCTCCTTTTTTTTCCTCCCCCATTACACACACACACACACTTTGCCACATAATATTCTATTCTCACAAACCCAAGGAAAACTCCTCATCTTTGTTATTGTAGCAGAAGAGAATTTTCAGACAACATTAGCCCTTCAGCCACCTTTTTTCTTTTTTTTTTACCTCTGCCTATAACAGAACAGTATGGTCTTCAACGAAACCTCAATGGGAGGTACGACTCCCAATAAAGCTTCGAAGAATGGCCTTGACCTCTAAGGGAAGCCGCCCCCCCCCGGGACATATGTTGAACTAAATGATGATGACTTTTTTTCTTTTTTTGGTGTGGGGTGGGGGGGTGGGGAGGGTGCATGTTTCTCCATCTTTAAATAGAAACTTGTGGGGGTTGCCATCGAAATTTTGTTCATCATCATCGTGTCACACCTCAGTGGCACCGCTTTCAACGTTCCTGATGTTCGCAGTAGTCCGGCGTGACGCTGTCACGTTATCACACCGCTGTCTCTTTCCATAACAAATAATGTCACGTCCAGCTCTGACATTCAGACTAATCGAATAACAAACAATGAGGGGAATTTGATGAGCACGGATGGAGACATACGCGCATTTTGCACAACGGGTTATTTAACGGTGTAGCCAAACGCTGACACGGCTGACGGCGGTCTCGTGTCATATGTTGACAAAACACCAGTTTTTAGACACAGACCTATTCTGGCACGTCAAACACATGGGGTTAGTCATCAGAGGGTGAGTCTAACAAGAACTTTTGTGGTATATTAGAATTAGAACGATGAATTTTAACAAAAAAGTATATTTAATTCTGCATGAAGCAAATATACCTGTTTTTTTTGTTGTTGTTTTTTTGTTTGGGGAGTTATAATCTGGAGTTGATATATAGAAGTTTGAAGTAGACAGGTGTAAAAATAGTTGCGTATTGTTGAGTATGTAAGAGCAGGCCGACACAATGTGAGGCGGGCTGTAATACTTTATGATAAACATGTGCGGGCCATAATACTTTATGATGAACATGTGCGGGCCGTAACACTTTATGATAAACTTGTGCGGGCCGTAACACTTTATGATAAACTTGTGCGGGCCGTAATACTTTATGATGAACATGTGCGGGCCGTAACACTTTATGATAAACTTGTGCGGGCTGTAATACTTTGTGAAAAACGTGTGCGGGCCAAAAGAAAATTGGCCAGAGAGGAAAGGTGGTTAAGACAATAATAATAATAAAGAATATTTCGTTACTTCACGGGCCCCAAAGTGGGTGCTGGCGGGCCGCATGTGGCCCGCGGGCCGTATGTTGTGCAGGCCTGTGCTAGATAAAATATATAATATTTTATATAGAGAGAAATAAATACGATATTATAGTGGAGACATGTTTAAGGAGAGAGAGAGAGGTAGTAAGAGAAAGTTATGAGGTTGCCTTAGTTACACGACTTCTGCTAATACTTTCTCTTCAACTGAACCATTTGGGGCTTTCCCTCCCCCGACCCACCTCCCCTCTCCACCAATTTTATTTTATGATTATTTTTTATTAAACAATAACATAAACTTTTCTTTGTTCCTATTTGTACTCATTATTGGGCAATATGATAGTTTTCAGAAGATATCCGTTGTATGGTCTCTAACTAAGTCAATCACCGTCGGATCTTGTCTAACTAAGTCAATCACCGTCTGATCTTGTCTGACTAAGTCAATCAATACACATTATATTTTCTCTCTCATCTTCATTCAACATTTAGGTCAACACCAAAAAAAAACGAAAAGCAAACATGAGCAGATTTTCTCACACAAATTAAATCCAATAGTATCGACACTATGTACGTGTTACAGCGAGGTAGAGTTGGAATTAAAGAGGTTAGAGGGCTATAACTCATCATTAGGATATGAAAGTGTTGTCATCTCTTTTAAATAATGATTATACAAGAATCTAACGGCATTGTGGCACATCTGACGGCGTTGTGACACAGCTGACGGCATTGTGACACAGCTGACGGCATTGTGGCACAGCTGGCGGCGTTGTGACACAGCTGACGGCATTGTGACACAGCTGACGACATTGTGGCACATCTGGCGGCGTTGTGACACAGCTGACGGCATTGTGACACAGCTGACGGCATTATGGCACAGCTGACGGCGTTGTGACACAGCTGACGGCATTGTGACACATCTGACGGCATTGTGGCACATCTGGCGGCGTTGTGACACAGCTGACGGCATTGTGGCACATCTGGCGGCGTTGTGACACAGCTGACGGCATTGTGACACAGCTGACGGCATTGTGGCACATCTGGCGGCGTTGTGACACAGCTGATGGCATTGTGACACAGCTGACGGCATTGTGGCACATCTGGCGGCGTTGTGACACAGCTGACGGCATTGTGACACAGCTGACGGCATTGTGGCACAGCTGGCGGCGTTGTGACACAGCTGACGGCTTTGTGACACAGCTGACGGCATTGTGACACAATTGATTGCATTGTGACCAAACCAGTGGCACATATTATGCAACAACTCTTCCAAACTTGTTCAGTACTATTTAAAGAAGCTGAAATATAATCACGAGAAAGTCACAATCACAACCATCTCTAAAGAAACGCTTGCCACCTTCATTGCATACTTACACCCAGCCATACATGAAACCAAACATCTTCCCTCTTACACCCAGCCATACATTAAACCAAACATCTTCCCTCTTACACCCAGCAATACATGAAACCAAACATCTTCCCTCTTACACCCAGCCATACATGAAACCAAACATCTTCCCTCTTACACCCAGCCATACATTAAACCAAACATCTTCCCTCTTACACCCAGCCATACATGAAACCAAACATCTTCCCTCTTACACCCAGCCATACATGAAACCAAACATCTTCCCTCTTACACCCAGCCATACATGAAACCAAACATCTTCCCTCTTACACCCAGCCATACATGAAACCAAACATCTTCCCTCTTACACCCAGCCATACATGAAACCAAACATCTTCCCTCTTACACCCAGCCATACATGAAACCAAACATCTTCCCTCTTACACCCAGCCATACATGAAACCAAACATCTTCCCTCTTACACCCAGCCATACATGAAACCAAACATCTTCCCTCTTACACCCAGCCATACATGAAACCAAACATCTTCCCTCTTACACCCAACTGTACATGGGACCAATCATGTTCAATCTTACACGCAGCTATAAATTATACCAAATATCTTCACCCACTAGCCACTATAAATGATAATAAATATCATGCCTCTTACATCCATCTTTGTAGTACCAAATACATTGCCTCTTACATCCATCTGTGTAGCGTCAATACATTGCCTCTTACATCCATCTGTGTAGCGTCAATACCTTGCCTCTTACATCCATCTTTGTAGCGTCAATACCTTGCCACTTACATCCATCTGTGTAGCGTCAATACCTTGCCTCTTACATCCATCTATGTAATATCAAATACCTTGCCTCTTAGATCCATCGATGTAGTGTAATATACCTTACCTCTACTATCCATTTATAATGTAGTATCAAATACCTTGCTCTTACATCCATGTATGTAGTATCAAATACCTTGCCTCTTACATCCATCTATGTAGTATCAAATACCTTGCCTCTTACATCCGTCTTGCACATAACACACCGTGTCTTCGCCCCAACCTCAGCTTTACTGTAGTGGGCAACCCAAGACAATGCCAGTGTGTAATGAAAATGTCTTATTGATCACTTTGATTGGATTTGGCTGTGCCATGGTCTACTCTCCTTCGACACAAACTAATGACTTTATAAAGATGGGGGGCTCGTCTCTACAGGGTCTCCTTGGCGGGCAGACCTTTCAGCCAAGACGCCTTCATTGTATCTGTAACAAAGTTTTGAGATCGGCATATGTATAAAACAAAAAATAGGTTGTTACACAGTCTTTCGGTCACTTTTTTGTTACTTCAGACTGACAACTGATAGTAATCTAGATGACATACAAGTCTATTGATAATACCACATGTCATTCATTAAGCCTTTCACGTGACTTAGCATACAATTTAGCTATTGAGCAGCTTTGCAGACTGATTTTGTCCTCATAAACTTTTACCATACACTTCACGTAATCATTCACATTCTTATTCACATAATCATTCACATCCTCAGTCACATAATCATTCAGACTTTCATTTAAAAAAACGTGATTGTGGTCTTTTAAAATGAAATAACAACAACCAATTCATTTTTTGTTAAATAGGGTTTATTCGCATGCTTCATTTAAACACTTAACACAACACCGTGTTATGTCTGCCGTACCTCCAGATCATAGTTCCATGTCACCAGATCATGTTTTTACTTTATCACCGGATAATATTTACTAAGCCACCAAACGTCTTTCAGTTACAAGTTCTTATAGTTACGTCTTTCAGTTACAAGTTCTTATTGTTACGTCTTTCAGTTACAAGTTCTTATAGTTACGTCTTTCAGTTACAAGTTCTTATAGTTACGTCTTTCAGTTACAAGTTCTTATAATTACGTCTTTCAGTTACAAGTTCTTATAATTACGTCTTTCAATGACAAGTTCTTATAATTACGTCATTCAGTTACACGTTCTTATAGTTACGTCTTTCAGTTACAAGTTCTTATAATTACGTCTTTCAGTTACAAGTTCTTATAGTTACGTCTTTCAGTTACAAGTTCTTATAGTTACATCTTTCAGTTACAAGTTCTTATAGTTACGTCTTTCATTTACAAGAGTTTATAGTTACATCTTTCAGTTACAAATTCTTATAGTTACGTCTTTAAGTTGCAAGTTCTTATAGTTACGTCTTTCAGTTTCAACTGCTTACGTCTAGTTACGTCTATCAGTTACAAGTGCTTCTAGTTACGTCTTTCAGTTACAAGTGCTTCTAGTCACGTCTTTTATTTACAAGTGCTTCTAGTTACGTTTTTCATTTACAAGAGCTTATAGTTACGTCTTTCAGTTACAAGTGCTTCTAGTTACGTCTTTCAGTTACAAGTGCTTCTAGTCACGTCTTTCATTTACAAGTTCTTATAGTTACGTCTTTCAATTACAAGTGCTTCTAGTTACGTCTTTCATTTACAAGAGCTTATAGTTACGTCTTTCAGTTACAAGTTCTTATAGTTACGTCTTTCAGTTTCAAGTGCTTCTAGTTACGTCTTTCAGTTACAAGTGCTTCTAGTTACGTCTTTCATTTACAAGTTCTTATAGTTACGTCTTTCAGTTTCAACTGCTTACGTCTAGTTGCGTCTATCAGTTACAAGTGCTTCTAGTTACGTCTTTCAGTTACAACTGCTTCTAGTCACGTCTTTCATTTACAAGTGCTTCTAGTTACGTCTTTCATTTACAAGAGCTTATAGTTACGTCTTTCAGTTACAAGTGCTTCTAGTTACGTCTTTCAGTTACAAGTGCTTCTAGTCACGTCTTTCAGTTACAAGTGCATCTAGTTACGTCTTTCATTTACAAGTTCTTATAGTTACGTCTTTCAGTTGCAAGTTCTTATAGTTACGTCTTTCAGTTTCAACTGCTTACGTCTAGTTGCGTCTATCAGTTACAAGTGCTTCTAGTTACGTCTTTCAGTTACAACTGCTTCTAGTCACGTCTTTCATTTACAAGTGCTTCTAGTTACGTCTTTCATTTACAAGAGCTTATAGTTACGTCTTTCAGTTACAAGTGCTTCTAGTTACGTCTTTCAGTTACAAGTGCTTCTAGTCTCGTCTTTCATTTACAAGTTCTTATAGTTACGTCTTTCAATTACAATTCTTCTAGTTACGTCTTTCATTTACAAGAGCTTATAGTTACGTCTTTCAGTTACAAGTTCTTATAGTTACGTCTTTCAGTTTCAAGTGCTTCTAGTTACGTCTTTCAGTTACAAGTGCTTCTAGTTACGTCTTTCATTTACAAGTTCTTATAGTTACGTCTTTCAATTAAAAGTGCTTCTAGTTACGTCTTTCATTTACAAGAGCTTATAGTTACATCTTTCAGTCACAAGTTCTTGTAGTTACGTCTTTCAGTTACAAGTTCTTATAGTTACGTCTTTCAGTTACAAGTTCTTATAATTACGTCTTTCAGTTACAAGTTCTTATAGTTACGTCTTTCAGTTACAAGTTCTTATAGTTACATCTTTCAGTTACAAGTTCTTATAGTTACGTCTTTCATTTACAAGAGTTTATAGTTACATCTTTCAGTTACAAATTCTTATAGTTACGTCTTTAAGTTGCAAGTTCTTATAGTTACGTCTTTCAGTTTCAACTGCTTACGTCTAGTTACGTCTATCAGTTACAAGTGCTTCTAGTTACGTCTTTCAGTTACAAGTGCTTCTATTCACGTCTTTCATTTACAAGTGCTTCTAGTTACGTCTTTCATTTACAAGAGCTTATAGTTACGTCTTTCAGTTTCAAGTGCTTCTAGTCACGTCTTTCATTTACAAGTTCTTATAGTTACGTCTTTCAATTACAAGTGCTTCTAGTTACGTCTTTCATTTACAAGTTCTTATAGTTACGTCTTTCAGTTAAAAGTGCTTCTTGTTACGTCTTTCAGTTACAAGTGCTTCTAGTTACGTCTTTCAGTTACAAGTTCTTATAGCTACGTCTTTCAGTTACACGTTCTTCTAGTTACGTCTTTCAGTTACAAGTGAACTAGTTACGTTAAAAATGTTTCTGTACCACGCTACAGTTCCATGTTTATAATGCCAGAATCGCGCCCTGTCCCAGCGCGGCCCACCCCCTACTGCTCACCGCCCTGAATCTGTCTAGTCTCGTTACCGTTCACACTGGTAGCTATAACGAGGCAACGTGGAGAGAGGATTTGTCATACTCCAAGGAGATCACTTCATTTCACCTCATGTACAACTTTACCTCCCCATTTACCCAACCTCTTACATTAGTATATTTATTTCCCTTCTCCTCTTTTCACGATGCTGTGATCTCCCCTTACCTCAAGTAAAACTATATTTCTAACTCCTCACCTAGGTTGAGCTCTATTTATTCCCGTTCTACTAATTAGCACTCATAAATCAGATGATTTATTTCACAGTCATCGTCTGGTCGCAATTGGTACATAAAAATATCTCCGCTGTCTTTAATCATCTATAATCTTACATCATGCAGTTTGATCAACTCTTCTCTCCGTCATGATTACTGTTGGATTATTTGTATCCTTTGTGTACACAGTCGACTGGGACTGTTGGTCCCTCTCATATAACTACTACATTGTTTTATTGGTCTTGATATAACCACTGCATTGCTTTATCAGTCTTGAAACAACTACTTACCTCTGCATTGCCTTGATAATCTTGATATATATACTCCATTGCTCAAATGTGAAGTTTCACCTGTCAACGCTTCACCAAAGCAGGACAACGTTTCTTGAAGTGTTGAAAATACCAATAAACACTTTTTGACGAACTCCACGGTCCGTTGGACTCCGACCACGCGTCCAAAAATGATCGTAAAAGAAGTTTCCCTGTGTCTGTAATATTTGACTAATCCCTTTCTTTTAAAGGCGGACTTCGTGGAACAGACAGCATGTATTAGCCATTGAGTGGAGTGGAGAGCTTTAGACCTCTGTGTGGGTGTCCGTCCCACGTTCAGGACCAAGCCACGCGTGAATCGTTTATTACGGTTGTCTTATGGGATAGCAATAATGCAGTTGCTATCTTCTCATCCAAAGGTTTGTGGATATAAAAAGCTGTTTTAAAGTGTAAAGTGTATGTTCATCTCAACAGAAAATGCACGGATTACATCTAGTACTGAAATCAAGATGGCATTCACAATGGATTCTTAGAAATGCTTTTTGAGTAAACAATTGGAAATTTAGCACCATTTTTTTTTTCAATAATACCAAAATGTTTGTTTCGTTTTGATATATTTTTGTGAATTAATATTAGTATATATTTGTTTTTTACCCCATTACAATTGTGTACTTTCTTGGCTTGAATTAAATAGCCCTTAAAAATAACGTTTCTGGTCTAAATCATTTAGAGGCATTGTTTAAAATTGTATTTTAATAGTCGAATATCTGACCCCGCGTTTACACTGCAGATTTACTCAATCAACTAGTTCAGAAAAACAAAAGCAAATATCACGCACCAAACGCACTTGCGATATTTTGTTTAAAAAAAAAGAATATCATTTAGCGAAGTCATCAGGAATTGTATTTCGTGAAATCAGTGTCATCACATTTCCTTCATCTCCCACTTGAAAAAAAGAAGGAAGAATAAAAGAAAAACTGATTTTGGGAGGTTGTTATTGGGCCTGAAAATTTGACAGAATGTGTTGTCATAGGCCACGAGTCTATGTGCCAACTTTCAGCTCGATAGGTTGGCGGGAAGTGGGTCAATTAGCCGTCCAAAGATTTTTCCCACACACCCAGGACGAAAGAAAGAAACACACGAACAAAAATCAAGTTAGTATAAATGATTTCTTTCTTTTTTTTAAAAAATGAGGAGTATGTGATTGTTTAAATCAGGAGTATGTGATTGTTTAAATCAGGGGTATGTGATTGTTTAAATCAGGGGTATGTGATTGTTAAAAGGGAATATTCTCCTTAGCCGTGTTCCTTGAGTTACTGGTAACAAGTACAACATTGATTCCAACATCGGGGACATTAGTGAAGCTGAAGTCTCCGGGTTACTACACAGAAGAAGTATAAATCTTACTCAACGTTAAAGATTTATAGTAACCAGAGCTTCCAATGTTGAATTATTACGGCTGAGCTGAGCTGATGCGTCGCCACTGGATCAGTGTGGTTACTCACTACTAGGGGATTTGTCAATCATGGCCTGCCCAGCCCACACGTATCTCACATTACCAATACCACACTGCACACTCCACATCTCACAGTCCACACCCCACACTCCACATCTCACAGTCCACACCCCACACTCCACATCTTACAGTACACATCCAGCACTCAATACCCCACACGCCATAAACAACACTCTATATCCCAAATTCCCTACCCTGCACACTGCACATACTACTCTCCACCTTGCACACTACACTTGCTACTATCCACCCTGCACACTACACATGCTACCTTCCACCTTGCACACTATACATGCTACTCTCCATCCTCCACACTACACATGCTACTCTCCATCCTCCACACTACACATGCTACTCTCCATCCTCCACACTACACATGCTACGCTCCACCCTCCCAACTACCCCTGCTACTCTCCCCCCTTCCCCTTACCGATGCTACGCCCCCCCCCCCCTCCAACCGATTGAAAACATTTAAGTTTTATGATTTGATAATCTGAATTTGGTTACTACTGGCAAGGGGTGCAACTCCTCTTGATACTATCTCCCCTAGTCTCCCCCCTAAACATTCTTAAGGCACATAGCAACTAGGTGTCTCTGCCATTGATTAGCGATAAAACATTGGGGGAGTATTCGCCCTTTAACTAACGCGTCATTGTGCAACATGGCCGAGAATTTGGGGTGGGTGGAAAAGAGGGGTGTGGTTCGAAGAGGGGCGTGGTTCGAAGAGGGGCGTAGTACCCTGACTGGATACATATTTTAGAAACTAGTCAGAGAAATGTTCGAATTCGGAAAGTATTTTTTTAGGGGGGCACTTCTTTTCCCACCACACCCCTAAAAAAAAAAATCAATATTTCGCATCTGTCACAGTGACGCAAATGAGGGCCCTAGAAGCTTACGTAGGCGCACCGCACCGCTCTCTCGAGCACCGACATATTCGGCTCCTTCACGTCGAATCGTGTCTCCAGATAACATAGTGATCTAGTTTGTGTTGTCGTGTTCTATCTTTAGATCAATGCCCCCCCCCCTCCCTTTTCGTCCAAACTTGGGAATAGCGCACGCACAAAGGAATGATTTTGATTGGACGATACAACCACGTGTTGGCTAGAATCTTTTATCAGTCAATCTTGTTGCCCATACTCCAAAGCCTCGGCATTTGTCTATTTCCGTCGTTGGTTTACGAAAAGTTTGAAAGGAGAACAAAAGATTTTAAATTAATGACTCTCGAAATCAGTTCTGCATTGAATGTGTATGTATGTCGTTGTATGTATACGGATTTGTATGTGTAGGTCAGCTTAAGATCGCCCCCTCTTCACCTCCAAGCTGGGCGTTGAATTCCCTTTCATAACAAACAATGACATGAAGTGTGGGAGATGAAACGTACTCAGAGGAAATAAAAAAACAAAACAAAAACTCGACGGTCAACAAACTAATAACATCACTTTGGGGATGGTGTCGGTGGGTCGTCGAGTTTGCACTCATAATACCCCCCCCCCGGCACTTCCCCAAACGGGCCAGGGCCGAAGCCCCAGACCGTGCGGAAGCGCGCCAGGAACTTCCCTCCTGTACTGAGGGACGTCCGGCAGACCGAGGGCGCTGCGTTTAAAGCGTCCGTAGTCCACTCTCCTATGGGTCAGGACGGCTTTACTTCCTCTCCGGAGAGGTGGTGTTGCGTTACCTCTCCCCACCGCCCAGGGAGCTGTCCGGTCGGGACGTAGCGGGGACGAAACGGTCGCCTGGGGCGGCTCTCTCAGGGCCGCGTCTTTTTAATCGTTGACAAGGGTTTGGGCGGCCACCCATTGTCTCATACCCATCAACGGCAACAGTAATCATGTTAGCACTCAACTTCTGTTGCGTAGGAAGGCATGCGTTTGACTGGGATTTTTTAGCTCCAGAAGGGGAAAAAAAAAAACCCTACTAGTCGGTCACGCCGCGAAGAGGCAAAATCCCTTGTAACACCTCCCGAGCAAGTGGTGCTGAGCAAAGACCTCACAGAGCTCGGTCTTTGCCCGACCGACGGTCAACAAACACACGGGAGGGCTTACACCAAAGAAAGAAACTTCCGCCGCCTGACAACGTAGACTAACTTCTGATCAACTCTTTACGAGTGAAAGGCATTCTTCTAACAGAAACATTCTTAGGACAGGACCGTGAGCTCAAAGAAACTTTCGCCAAGTCGACGCACGTGGCTGTATACATACTCGGAGAACAAGTCCGCCTTGGACGTTAATCTTCACTTCTTCCTATGAGAGATAGCAGGTCCCAATTCGACCAAGGGCGTACCCGATAAAAAATTTTAAAAAATCGGAAGAAATGGGTTCGTTAGCAAAATAGGGCAGCATTTCAGAGACACGAGATAAAACCCGAGTACACTTCCGGTACAAAAGATGTGGTGGCGAGGAAACACTGAACAACTGAATTTGAAATTGTTTCAAATCGACAGTTGACTAAAAACTAGACGTCGCTTGACTTGTATTTGGAAACAAAAAAAATTTTAAAAAATGTTCCCGTCACAAAAATATGACTCGGGTGAGGGGGGGGGGGGAGGGGGGTCGTTAAAAACAAAACAGTTGGGTATTTATTTTAATTTATTTAATTCGTGTGTGTGTGTGTGCAAAAGGGTTGGAGGTTGTTGGGGGGGGAGGGGGGGGGTGGGTGAGGGGTCGTTAAAAACAAAACAGTTGGGTATTTATTTTAATTTATTTAATTCGTGTGTGTGTGTGTGCAAAAGGGTTGGAGGTTGTTGGGGGGGGGTGAATTATCAGAATGGGATTTAACACTCTCACCATAAGGACGGTTTCAGACGATTAATCAACACCAGAAGATGCAGATGACATTCAAATCAGTTGTTTTCTACTGACGTGTCCCCAAGGTAGATAAAGGATTCACAACATCTATATCGACTAAAACTAGGATGTTATCGAACGGAAGCTCTCAGAGACGTGAATGTGTGTGCTCAATGACTAAAAGGAGTTGGTGGGAATAAACAAAATTTAATGTCAACTTTTAAAAAATTAGATATTTGTTCTTTTAACGGCCATTTGGAGGTACGGCTGAAGTCATTTGGAGCTACGGGTAAAGTCATTTGGAGGTACGGCTGAAGTCATTTGGGGATATGGCTGAAGTCATTTGGAGGTATTGCTGAAGTCATGTGGAGATACGGCTGAAGTCTTTTGGATGTACGGCTAAAGTCATTTGGAGGTATTGCTGAAGTCATTTGGAGGTATTGCTGAAGTCATTTGGAGTTATTGCTGAAGTCATTTGGAGGTATTGCTGAAGTCATGTGGAGGTACGGCTGAAGTCATTTGGATGTACGGCTAAAGTCATTTGGAGGTATTGCTGAAGTCATTTGGAGGTATTGCTGAATTCATGTGGAGATACGTCTGAAGTCATTTGGAGGTACGGCTGAAGTCATTTGGAGGTACAGCTGAAGTCATCTGGAAGTACGGCTAAAGTCATTTGGAGGTACGGCTGAAGTCATTTGGAGGTACGGCTGAAGTCATTTGGAGGTACGGCTGAAGTCAACGTTACTCTGTGTTCTATCAACATATGTTAAGAATGTGATCCTATTTTACTCTAGGCTCTTCATTTTCTTATTCAGCCGAGTGCATTCCGCTGTATTATGTACAGCTCCTCCAATGCTCAACTCAGTACACTGTAGCGCAACGCTTGTCCTTTACATTTGGTGAACAAGTGCTCCTCTCAGTCCCGTTTTTGAGACACTGCATCCCACAGTATTTGATTGTAATGAACTGTTATGTAGCCTGCCTCGCCATCATTTGGATCCCCACTCATCCAGCGTTATTCAAATGTATCATTCATCATTGTGTACTTTATGCCCATTGACTGAACTCCACCATCTCACAACATCGATTTGTGTCACAATTTCTTTTTTTTTTTAATCCGTCTCAAATAGGAATTCAAATAAAAATGTCCGCCTCCATTGTAAAACAATAGTAATGTGAAATTCAACTCTTCTTGTCGTAGTCCGGATCATCCCTTATAACGATGATATTATGCATGCAGTAAGGGCCCCGCCATGATGACGACAAAACAGATCTTATCAAAACCAGCTGTTTCACGTGACCCCACTGCCCCCCCCCCCCCCAAGTCGCTCTAACACTATCGGACATCTCCGGAGAATCAGCCGACCTTAGCCTATTCCGTCCCACAAGGCAGGTAATTGCTTGAACCGTTGCCTAAAGGTGAGAAATACCGGCCATTCATGTGAGATTTAATCTGTTGCCTCGACGCCAAAGTTTACCCAAGTGACGCCATAATTTGATTTACTTGAGAACAGGCACGTATTTGTCACACCAAACCTAGCGAACATATATTTTTTTTACGTAGGGCATGTTCAGAGAGCTGGGGTTCAATTACAATACAGGTAGATTACAGGTGAGCCGCCAGGTCGTCTGATGCATCTACATAAATTTGACGATTTTATTGAGAACCAAACAATTGAGACTTTCACTTGACCTACAACTATAAACAAAATATTATCATATCACGCGAACTTTACGATGTGTCTATATTTTTTATTTGATAATTCAGCTGTCATCCAAGACAATAATACACATCATGTTGATGTTGTGTTTGAATAAATAATAAGTGTCAAAGTATCCATCAAAGTCAGTCGAATAAGTTTATATTTTGAAAACATCGCTCCAGCTATAATAACACATAGTTTCAGTTGTGTTTCTATTGAATTTGAAAATTGAATGGAAATATGAAAATATTTGTATGGAAAATTGTGCATGGCGAGTTATGAGATTCTTGCACATGGGAAGTTTTGAGATTCTTGCACATGGAAAGTTATGAGATTCTTGCAGATGCCGAGTTGTGAAATTCTTGCACATGGCGAGTTATGAGATTCTTGCACACAGCAAGTTATGAGATTTTTGCACATGGCGAGATATGAGATTCTTGCACACACCGAGTTATGAGATTCTTGCACATAGCGATTTATGAGATTCTTGCACACGGCTAGTTATGATATTATTGCACTTGCGAGTTATAAGATTATTGCACATGGCGAGTTATGAGATTCTTGCACATGGCGAGATATGAGATTCTTGCACATAGCGATTTATGAGATTCTTGCACAAGGGTAGTTATGAGATTATTGCACATTGCGAATTATAAAATTATTGGATATGGCGAGTTATGAGTTTCTTGCACATAGTGAGTTATGAGATTCTTGCACATAGCAAGCTATGAGATTCTTGCATATGGCGAGTTATGATATTCTTGCACATGGCGAGTTATGAGATTATTGCACATAACGACTTATTAGATTCTTGCACACGGCTAGTTATGAGATTCTTTCACATAGCGAGTTATACAATTCTTGCATATGTTGAGTTATGAGTTTCTTGCACATAGCGAGTTATGAGATTCTTGCAAATAGCGAGTTATGAGATTCTTGCATATGGCGAGTTAAGAGATTCTTGCAAATGGCGAGTTATGAGATTCTTGCACATGGGGAGTTATGAGATTCTTGCACATTGTGAGATATGAGATTCTTGCACATAGCGATTTATAAGATTCTTGCACACGGCTAGTTATGAGATATTGCACATTGCGAGTTATAAAATTCATGCACATGGCGAGTTATGAGTTTCTTGCACATAGCGAGTTATGAGATTCTTGCACATAGCGAGCTATGAGATTCTTGCATATGGCTAGTTATGAGATTCTTGCACATGGCGAGTTATGAGATTTTTGCACATGGCTAGTTATGAGATTTTTGCACATTGCGAGTTATGAGATTCTTGCACATGGCGAGTTATGATACTCTTGCACATTACGACTTATGAGATTCTTGTACACGGCTAATTATGAGATTTTTGCACATAGCGACTTATAAAATTCTTGAATATGGCGAGTTATGAGGTTTTTTTTTTGCACATAGCGAGTTATGAGATTCTTGCACATAGCGAGTTATGAGATTCTTGCATATGGTGAGTTATCAGATTCTTGCACATGGCGAGTTATGAGATTCTTGCACATGGCGAGTTATGAGATTTTTGCACATGGCTATTTATGAGATTCTTGCACAAGGCTAATTATGAGATTATTGCACATTGCGAGTTATAAAATTCTTGCATATGGCGAGTTATGAGTTTCTTGCACATGGTGAGTTGTGATATTCTTGCACATGGCGAGTTATGAGATTTTTACAACAAAAATTCCTGTAATTGATGCTGATCTGTGTTCATCAAAGCGAGTAAAATAGCGGAGCTGAGATCACAGATTCCATGAAACGTGACACATTATCACACATAAATAGCTGTCGATAAATATCGTGGGCAATAAATACGGACTTCAACACTCTACAGTTTTACACATTTGCACAGATTACTATATTTTTTTATTTATTTGTTTTTTTTTAAATTTTTTTTTGTATGATTGTGTTTAATAAAATGTCTAGCAGCGGGTGTGTTCCAAAGAAAACAAATAGAGAAAAGTTGGAAAATGTAGTTTAACAAAAATAAAAAAATGTAAAGTAACAAATGAATATTAAATACACACACGAAATATACATCAACCTAAACACTCACCCAGCCACCACACAATATATACATCAATCTAAACACTCACTCAGCCACACACAAAATATACATCAAACTAAACACTCGCACAGCAACACACAAAATACACATCTACCTAAACATTTACCAAGCCAAACACAAAATATACATCAACCTTAACACTCACCCAGCCAAACACAAAATATACATCAACCTAAACAATCACCCAGCCAAACACAAAATATACATCAACCTTAACACTCACACAGCCAAACACAAAATATACATCAACCTTAACACTCATCCAGCCAAACACAAAATATACATCAACGTAATCACTCACCAAGCCAAACACAAAATATACATCAACCTTAACACTCATCCAGCTAAACACAAAATATACATTAACCTTTACACTCACCCAGCCAAACACAAAATATATATCAACCTAATCACTTACCAAGCAAAAACCAAAATATAAATCAACCTAAACACTCACCAAGCCAAACACAACATATACATCAACCTAAACACTCACCAAGCCAAACACAGCAAAAACATCAACCTAAACACTCACAAAGCCAAACACAAAATATACATTAACCTAATCACTGACCAAGCCAAACAAAAAATATGCATTAACCTTAACACTCACCCAGCGAAACACAAAATATACATCCACCTAATCATTTACCAAGCCAAACACAAAATATACATCAACGTAATCACTCACCAAGCCAAACACAAAATATACATCAACCTAAACACTCACCAAGCCAAACACAAAATATACATCAACCTAATCACTTACCAAGCCAAAAACAAACTATACATCAACCTAAACACTCACCAAGGCAAACACAAAATATACATCAACCTAAACACTCACCAAAACCAAACACAAAATATAGATCTACCGAAACACTCACCAAGCCAAAAACAAAATATGCATCAACCTAAACACTCACCCAGTTAAACACAAAGTATACATCAACCTTAACACTTACACAGCCAAACACAAAATATACATCAACCTAAACACTCACCCAGCCAAACATAAAATTATACATCAACCTAAACACAAAGCCAAACACAAAATATACATCTACCTAAACACTCACACAGACACACAAAAACACTTAAAGAGCGTTAAGTTATTTTAAAACTTAGTTCAGAGGAACATTTGTGTAGTCAATGCGACTTCCTGAATCAATTGAATACAAGAGGAATAATACATGGGACCTGTTGTTGTCTGTTTTTTATCTTTTAATAATTATCCAAAAATGTTTACTGTTTACAAAATAACTTAAATTATTTGAAGAGAAACTCAGCTGCAGAGTACTTAAAATTGGATACCTCAAAGTGCGGTTCAGATTAAAGAAAAAATTCTCTATGGCAATTATATCCATTACTTTTTCATCTTTAATTTTAATGATTTTAACACACACATTTTTATATAAGTCACGTAATTAGTGGGTAATGTAGACAGACTAATTTTACCTTATTTTTAACTGCCTCGTCAGCTACAGCTTCACAACCTGTAAAGAACATTCACAATACTGGTTTTCAAGGTTATGTATTCAAACAGAGCGTACATTCTAGATGGACTCGTTGTATTTCATGTCTATACAGGCTCGTTGTATTTCATGTCTAGAATGCCTCGTTGTATTTCATGTCTAGATAGGCTCGTTGTATTTCATGCCTAGATAGGCTCGTTGTATTTCATGTCTAGATAGGCTCCTTGTATTTCATGTCTAGATAGGCTCGTTGTATTTCATGTCTAGATAAGCTCGATATATTTCATGTCTAGATAGGCTCGTTGTATTTCATGTCTATATAGGCTCGTTCCATTTCATGTCTAGATAGGCTCGATATATTTCATGTCTAGATAGGCTCGTTGTATTTCATGTCTAGATAGGCTCGTTGTATTTCATGTCTAGATAGGCTCGTTGTATTTCATGTCTAGATAGGCTCGTTGTATTTCATGTCTAGATAGGCTCGTTGTATTTCATGTCTAGATAGGCTCGAATACATTCAATTTTTGACAGCAAACTAGTTTGTGTATAGACGTTTTTTGTTGAGAACCGATTGATTTTATTTCTATCGGACAGGTAGTTAATCCCCCCCCACCCCCCCCCCCCATTTTTTCCTTCCGTTTTTTCATCTTATCAATTCTAATTTTAAAATGTTAAAATGTAAAAAAAAGACAATGCACATTATAATGAGTTGTTGTAATTAGAAGTACATTAAGGAAATGGAAACATTATTCACTAAGTGTGTGAACCTTCTCACAATGCTTGGAGAGAAAAGCGTGACGTCATAGTGAGACGAGTGGGGTGAGGACCGGCAGGGCGGGCACATTCACAGGTCCAGTATTAAAAGAAAATAATGGTAATGGCACAGGAAGAAGATGACATTAAGAAAATGGAACGTGAACTGAATAATAGTTTTCTTATCATGCCAGCGTGGAGTTGGCCAGGTTCATTTCAATTTTTACAACAAAATTCCAGTTTCCTTTTCTAAATATATATATAAATATATATATATATATATATATATATATATATATATATATATATATATATATATATATATATTAATACCAATCATGTAAAAAAAGACTGTTGGTCATTTGTAATGAAAAGGTTGTGTAAATCACTGTGTGAATATTTCACATTCAACGTTGTAAAGGACTATGTGTACTACGATGTAAAAGACTGTGTCCTCCATTGTAAAAGACTGTGTCCTCCATTTCAAAAGACTGTGTCCTACATTGTAAAAGACTGTGTCCTACATTGTAAAAGACTGTGTCCTACATTGTAAAAGACTGTGTCCTACATGGTAAAAGACGTTGTCCTCCATTGTAAATGACTGTGTCCTCCATTGTAAAAGACTGTCCTTCATTGCAAAAGACTGTGTCCTCCTTTGCAAAAGACTGTGTCCTCCTTTGTAAAAGATTGTGTCTTACATTGTAAAAGACTGTCCTTCATTGCAAAAGACTGTGTCCTCCATTGTAAAAGACTGTGTCCTACATTGCAAAAGACTGTGTCCTACATTGTAAAAGACTGTGTCCTACATTGTAAAAGACTGTCCTACATTGTAAAAGTCTGGGCCCTACATTTTAAAAGACGTTGTCCTCCATTGTAAAAGATTGTATCCTACATTGTTAAAGACTGTGACCTATGTTGTAAAAGACGTTGTCCTCCATTGTAAAAGACTGTGTCCTCCATTGTGAAAGACTGCATCCTCCATTGCAAAAGACTATTTTTTTCAACATTGTAAAGAAATAAGTTTCAAACAGTTAAAAAGACTATGTGTTCGAAATTTTTAAAGTCTTTCAAGCTTCACTGTCACAGTGCAGTACACTGTCACATGCAGTACACTGTAACAAGGCAGTACACTGTCACAAGGCAGTACAGTGTCACATGCACTAGAGCGTCACATTTCTCTATAAAAATACACGATCTCCATCTATTATCAGTACCTCTTCTCTGACAAGTAGTCTTTGAAAACTGATCACAGCTGCATGATGACCCACTTGTCCTTTATTTAAAAAAAATTAATTTAAGTTAGGCATGGGCTAATGTTTATAGTTTTGTGGGGGAAATCTACGGTAATGGCTGTATTTATATGATTATTTTTGTTTTAACTCTTTTCGAAAATAAAATTTGGGAACCCTTTGTTTATTCAATTCATTCGATTGTGATACTCATAAATGTTGTCATATGCAAAGGTGAATGTTATTGAAGAACCCTAGGGAATGGTAATATTTCCATTATTATTTTGGTTTTATGTTTTCCCCATTGAATAAAATTTAGAGGAACATAGGTTTATTCAACTCCTTCAATTCTTGAATGCAATTCATCATTATCATGCTCATAAAAATTGTTAGTGACGAGATAAGACACGTGTGCTTGTATCAGTGGTTCGTATTCTAATGATGTTGTAGGCCTCCCACGTCCCTGTTACTCTTACGATTCTGGTGACAAATTTACGAGACCCGTCGGAACCACGATATTTAGATACCCGGTTAAAAAAAATAAAAAATTTCCCCACCCGTATGAAATCCTGCAAGCTATTTATGAAAAAAAAAAATCTTAATTGGTGTGACTATAAACGCGAAACATTGTGGTGTTATTTTCAAATTGTTTGTCAGATGTTTATTTATTAATATTCATGATGATCTCATTTTTTTATTTTTAAAATGTATTGATACGTTCCCTCTTAATTTTTCGATGCATGCAGAATGTACGAGTGAACGAATTTCAAAGTATCTAAATCTTTCGGTTTCGGCTTCGGTTTCGACCGAACGTCTCGTTAAGCATTTGGTTTCGGCTCCTGTTTCCTTATTAACTTTCGGCCTCGTTTCGGCCGAAATAAGAAAATCACTTTCGATCGGTCTCTACTATCCATTATATCTTTCCACAATGTCTCTGCGCTGTATATATCCATTGTATCTCTCCACTATGTCTCTGCACTATGTCTCCGCACTGTATCTCTCCACTATGTCTCTGCACTGCATCTCTCCTCTATATCTCTGCTCTGTATCTCTCCACTATGTCTCTGCACTGTATCTCTCGATATATCTTTCCACTATATCTCTCCACTATTTCTCTGCACTGTAGCAATCCACCATATCTCTCCACTATGTCTCTGCACTGTATCTCTCCACTATATCTCTGCACCATAACTATCCACTATATCTCTCCACCATATTTGTCCACTCTATCTCTCCACTAACTAACTTACTTAAGAAAATCAGCTAACTATTCAGCCAGAGCTCATAAAGTCTTCCCCAGCGCCCAACCCTGCCAACCCAACCGGCCTTCAACCATTCCCCCAATGGTCTTTATTCCAGTCAGGCCGCGAAGCGGCACGCCCGGGGCATTCTGCTCCACTCCACTATATCTTTCTATTGTCTCCCAGTACGATCTCAAAACACTGCCGCTCATTTATCCCGCCCCCGCTATTTTACTCCACTATATCATTCAATGCTACAAGCTCCATAGGTGTCATCCATTTGTTACTTAAGGTAAAGAGTCGAAAACCTGTTATATGTGTCTGTATGCGTGTGGGTATGTGCGTATCTGTGTGCATGTGTGTGTGTGTGTGTGTGTGTGCGTATTCGAATGTGTGTGTGTTATCCTACAGTCATCAAAGACTATGGTGTAATTTCATTGGCCAAACAGTGAATCCAAGGCAATGGGCTTTTATGGAGAATCAACTTTTGTCCAAGTCAATAGCCTGTGAATCCTAGGCAACGTCAAGTCGTATATAAAGCGTGAACCAGGGACGTCGCCGGAAGGATGTAAAAGTAAAGGCTTTCAAAGACCACACCGTGAAATGCTGCGTGGGTTCTTCCAACTCAACATCATGGCAGCGACGCTGTCAGTTATCATACACAGATCAGTTGACCAGGTCTCCCCTGACGTAACCGCTAGAATGATATGGGAAAAAAAAGAAATAAACCAAAATCTAAAATGGGAAAAAAATCGTTCAGTCCCCATTATAATTCGTACAATTTTTCCCCAAAATATTTGTCTTTATTAGGTTGCAAAACTTGAGGGATTATCTCCCGCCGCCAAAGACAACCCCCCCCCCCTCTTTTTCATCCAATCTCACCGACTTTACAATGTCATGACTCAGCAAATATTATCTCAAAACCTGTTTGTTTGTTTGTTTGTTTGTTTTTTTTTTCTTTCTTGTTAATTATTTTCTCGTGAACAATCCGTTCCTTGAATGGCCGTCTTCATTACTTGAATAGCACCACCATTCTCGCTCTGACCAAATCAGCTCTTAAATGGCCGTCTTCGTGAGTTGAATAGCACCACCATTCTCGCTCTGACCAAATCAGCTCTTTAATGGCCGTCTTCGTGAGTTGAATAGCACCACCATTCTCGCTCTGACCAAATCAGCTCTTTAATGGCCGTCTTCATGAGTTGAATAGCACCACCATTCTCGCTCTGACCAAATCAGCTCTTTATCCATTACATATTCAAAGCTGACATTGTGGTGCCCAAACGTGAAAAGCTTTTTAATCCATGAGCTCTGGTCCATACGGATTTAACAACATAAAATAACGCTGCTGTTATTTGTTTACTTTTAATATCACCCATGTCAACCGCAAAACAACCCAAATTCCTTGATCCTATTTTGGGGTTGCGTGCTTCTAGAAACCCAATGAGTAGCACTTGGTTGAAACTCGGAGTTTGCACAAAGTTCAGCCTAATAGCAGCAAGGAAGAGGGTCGCCTCCTTCCCCTTATCTCTGTGCTTGGTCTTTGTTGTGTTCAATGTTGTTCAGCCTTTGGATTATGGCTACGTCAACATGGACTGGCCACGGGGGCGGGGGGGGAAGAAAGAGAGAGTGAGAGAGATTAGAAAGAGAGAAACAGAGAGAGAGAGAGAAAGAGAGAGTGTGAGAGAGAGAGAGAGAAAGAGAGAGTGAGAGAGAGAGAGAGAGAGAGAAAGAGAGAGGGAGAGAAAGAGCACAAATAAGCCACATTTTGGCCGTGAACTCGTTTGTCTTCCCACTTTCGTTTAAGAGTTGGAATTTGGCAAATTTGGTAGGAACTGCTCTCTATTTAGAATCGCCAAGGGATTGTGCACGGACTTCCTTTCTTACCATCCTGTCCCGGAAGACACATTTTTCCATCATGGGCAGACAACCAGTGACGTAAAAAAGTTTATACTCTGGAGATGTTCGAAAAAAACAGAGCTTCTTGTGGCACGTGATGCATTAACATTAGTACATTAACAATGAAGTGGTACAATGTGTAGTACAATAAGCTGTACAAAGTGTAGTACAGGAAGTAGTACATGAACAATGAAGTGGTCCAATGTGTAGTACAATAAGCTGTACAAAGTGTAGTACAGGAAGTAGTACATTAACAATGAAGTGGTTCAATGTGTAGTACAATAAGCTGTACAAAGTGTAGTACAGGAAGTAGTACATTAACAATGAAGTGGTACAATGTGTTGTACAATAAGCTGTACAAAGTGTAGTACAGGAAGTAGTACATTACCAATGAAGTGGTACAATGTGTTGTACAATAAGCTGTACAAAGTGTAGTACAGGAAGTAGTACATTACCAATGAAGTGGTACAATGTGTATTACAATAAGATGTACAAATTGTAGTACAGGAAGTAGCACATGAACAATGACGTGGTGCCATGTGTAGTACAATAAGCTGTACAAAGTGTAGTACAGGAAGTAGCACATGAACAATGACGTGGTGCAATGTGTAGTACAATAAGCTGTACAATGTGTAGTACAATAAGCTGTAAAATGTGTAGTACATGAAGTAGTATAATGTGTAGTACATGAAGTAGTATAATGTGTAGTACATGAAGTAGTATAATGTGTAGTAAATCATGTAGTTCAATGTGTAGTACATGAAGTAGTACACTGTGTAGTGCATGAAGTAGTACACTGTGTGTAGCACAGTATATATCGCTTTCATGGCATTACAAGGAATACATGAAATGACTATAAGGGGATCTATTTTACATCAAGTTAAACTACAAGCGGTTTGACACAAGTTAAACCTCCAGCAGTTTGAAACATCATTTTCCAGCTAGTGTTGCTCTCATCCCTGTAAAGCTAAGCTTTGTCGTTGGTTATCAGCTGTTCGAACTTTCCTGAATAAACAACGCCATTTTCAAACGATTCTTAACCTTTTAAATTTTTCTGATGCCGTGTAAGTGCCCTATGTTGTCTCTCTTGCGTTTCACGCCAGCCTACCAATCCATCATACACTAGAAAATCATCAACTCCCTTACCTCCTACCCCATATTCCCATCCACACACCCACAACCATGTTTTTTGTGTGTTTTTTTTTTTTAAGAGACGTTCCGTCTAGCGTAGTGAGCCGTGATTTGTTTGGCGATTCCCCTCAGCTCAATGACTTGGCTTAGTTTCTTGTCTTTTATCTTGCTATGAAACTAATCATCCGATGGGGGGGGGGGGGGGGGCCCTCCCTTTTTTTTTTATTTTTATTTCCATTTCATTGTAATTTTAACTTCAGAATGTGCAGGCGGGCATCGCTTAGTGGGCGGGTGTATGTGTGGAGGATAGCGTGCCAAATGCGTACGTTTACAGTGTAATGAATGTGTGAATGTAGATTGGGAATGCGTGCAGGTTAAGAATTGTAGATTAGGAATGCGTTTAGATTAGGAATATATGTCGATTACAATGTGCGTAGAGTAGGAATGCGTGTAGATTAGGAAAGCTTATAGATAAGAATGCGTGTAGACTAAGAATGCGTGTAGATTAGGAAAGCGTGTAGATAAGAATGTGTGTAGACTTAGAATGCATGTATATTAGGAAAGCGTGTAGATTAGGAATGTATGTCATTACAATGGGCGTAGAGTAAGAATGCGTGTAGATTAGGAAAGCGTGCGGATAGGAATGTGTGTAGACTAGGAATGCGTGTAGATTAGAAAGGATTGTAAGTGTACTTGGATTGTGAATTAAGTCTATGGATGCGCCAATTTATGTGTTTGCTGAGTTGTGAGAAGTCGAGTAGATGTGGTTTGTGTCGTTCTTCATAAATGTGGCGTGTGGCTCTTTTTGTGGGGAGACATCTGACACCATGTCCTGACAGTTTTAATTAAAATCGTTGACATGTGAAATTGTTAATCATATAAATGTTAAATAAACACCATATGTTTCCGCGTATCCGGAATATTGTACGAAGCCAATTTGTTCGAAGGAAACCTGGTCGGAGCAGGTTTGTTTCAAACGGAAATTTTCCTTCGAACAATCTCTTGGGTAGTTATTTTCGGTAGCCGATTTTCTGACTATTTGGCAAATGACAGAATCAGGGGGACATCGGGATTTTAATCACATGGCTATTCCCCAGCCAACCATTGATTCGATAGTTACACAGCCAACCATTGGTTCGATAGTTACACAGCCAACCATTGATTCGATAGTTACACAGCCAACCATTGATCCGATAGTAACACACCCAACCATTAATTCGATAGTTACACAGCCAACCATTGATTCGATAGTTAAACAGCCAACCATTGATTCGATAGTTACACAGCGAACCATTGATTCGATAGTTACACAACCAACCATTGATTCGATAGTTACACAGCGAACCATTAAATCGATAGTTACACAGCCAACCATTGATTTGATAGTTACACAGCGAACCATTGATTCGATAGTTACACAGCCAACCATTGATTCGATAGTTACACAGTGAACCATTGATTTGATAGTTACACAGCGAACCATTGATTTGACAGTTACACAATCAACCATTGATTCGATAGTTACACAGCCAACGATTGACTCGATAGTTACACAACCAACAATTGATTCGATAGTTACACAGCTAACCATTGATTCGATAGTTACACAGCCAACCATTGATTTGATAGTTACACAGTCAACCATTGATTCGATAGTTACACAGCGAACCATTGATTTGATAGTTACACAGCGAACCATTGATTTGACAGTTACACAATCAACCATTGATTCGATAGTTACACAGCCAACCATTGATTTGATAGTTACACAGCGAACCATTGATTTGATAGTTACACAGCCAACCATTGATTGGATAGTTACACAGCCAACCATTGATTCGATAGTTACACAGCCAACCATTGATTTGATAGTTACAAAGCGAACCATTGATTTGATAGTTACACAGCCAACCATTGATTCGATAGTTACACAGCCAACCATTGATTTGATAGTTACACAGCGAACCATTGATTTGATAGTTACACAGCGAACCATTGATTTGATAGTTACACAGCGAACATTTGATTTGATAGTTACACAGCGAACCATTGATTTGATAGTTACACGGCCAACCATTGATTTGATAGTTACACAGCGAACCATTGATTCGATAGTTACACAGCCAACCATTGATTTGATAGTTACACAGCGAACCATTGATTTGATAGTTACACACCGAACCATTGATTTGATAGTTACACAGCCAACCATTGATTCGATAGTTACACAGTCAACCATTGATTCGATAGTTACACAGTCAACCATTGATTTGATAGTTACACAGTCAACCATTGATTCGATAGTTACACTGTCAACCATTGATTCGATAGTTACACAGCCAACCATTGATTTGATAGTTACACAGCCAACCATTGATTTGATAGTTACACAGCGAACCATTGATTCGATAGTTACACAGCGAACCATTGATTCGATAGTTACACAGTCAACCATTGATTCGATAGTTACACAGCCAAATATTGATTCGATAGTTACACAGCGAACCATTGATTTGATAGTTACACAGCGAACCATTGATTCGATAGTTACACAGCGAACCATTAATTCGATAGTTACACAGTCAACCATTGATTCGATAGTTACACAGTCAAAAATTGATTTGATAGTTACAGTCAACCATTGATTCGATAGTTACACAGTCAACCATTGATTCGATAGTTACACAGTCAACTATTGATTTGATAGTTACACAGTCAACCATTGATTCGATAGTTACACAGTCAACCATTGATTCGATTGTTACACAGCTAACCATTGATTCGATAGTTACAGAGTCAACCATTGATTTGATAGTTACACAACCACCCATTGATTAGGTAGTTACACAGCCAACCATTGATTCGATAGTTACACAGTCAACCATTGTTTCGATAGTTACAGAGTCAACCATTGATTCGATAGTTACACAGCCAACCATTGATTCGATAGTTACACAGCCAACCATTGATTCGATAGTTACACAGCCAACCATTAGACTTACAATTTATTCCAACACGTTATCTAGCTATGCTGAAACATAACCACTGCGCCACACAGAGGCCAAAACAACTAAATTACGTTGATAACTAACTAATTTGAAAGGACTCTTGTTTGATTTGTTAAAAAAATATAATCTATCTGTGAAATTAAAATGTGAATGGATTTAATAAATTATTGATGTTGAGGTTTAATAAAGATTTTTGTTTTTGTTTTTTAAATTACGCTTCATCCCGCGGTACAAAGTCGACCATATTAAAAGAGAAATGAAACAAGCTCTATTTTACCACATTCAAACACAAAACGCAACACTACAAAAACTATAAACGAGCCAAACCCATTCAAAGTCTTTCATCCCTTTCAACTATAAACAACACAAGCCACTGTACATCTAGGAGATACTAGCTAGCTGGAAAAGATGGTTAGACAACATCACCCCAGCAGATTTTTTCGAAATAGATGTGGTTTCAAATCGGTTTTAAAGGATTCCAGTGTCTGGCTGTTTCTGGGAGCGACAGGAAGGGTGTTCCAAATTGTTAGGTCAGCAAATGCGAAAGTGCGCCTTCCGTAAGTCTCAAGGCGAACACGCGGTATCGAGAGTTTGCTATCGGATGTGTGGAGTTTAAAGTAAACTATTCTGTGTGGCTTTAGCTTCGCATCTGAAGATCATTTGGTGGTAGTCTTCACACGTTGGAAATAGAAATGAAGATCTTTTTTTTTGTGGGGGGGGGGGGGGGACGTGCACTGACCTTTTGATTAAGATAAGAAGAACATTGGATGTTGTTAAGAAGATCATTGGCTGTGATGTTTTTCCGAGCCTTTTGGCGCCAATGATGCTTGAAGCTTGATACACTATGTGATACAAAATAAATAGTTTAATGTCCTCACACATTAAACGCGGAAAAAGTGGGGTGGCGGGGGGCGGGCAGCGGTACAACTCCCGACTCCGGTCCATCTCATTCTCATCGACTCCTCTGTCTCTTTGTGTTTACATTAACTCCAGGTCATTGAAGTATGGGCGAGTCACCAGACATTTAATCACGTGATCGTGCTCGTATCCGCCCGTGCGATCACTGACGTCCTCCACCAAGCGACGTTTGACATTTTGTATCTCTACCGTCCCATCCATCATCCACAAACCCCATTTACCCGACCTCGCGCTGCCCTCCTCTATAATCCCAACTCCTCAGCAATTTTCTCTTCCGAGTGACTTCATAAAATTAAGTTTGAAAAATGTCCAAAAATAACATCGTCAGATCTCCAGGGGTGTGAAGATATTGAATTTGTCCTACTTTGAAATGGTCCTGTGAACCAGCGTACATTTCTTTTTGGAACTCGTAGACAGTAAAAGCCTTCAAGTGAACTTGGTATATTTTGGTCTCTAAAGATAGAATTATATTTTTGTTTATATAGGTAGAGTTCTATTTTGGTCTCTAAAGATAGAGTTCTATTTTGGTTCATAAAGGTAGGTTTCTATTTTGATCTCTAAAGATAAAGTTCTATTTTGATCTCTAAAGATAAAGTTCTATTTTTATGTATAAAGAAAGAGTTATATTTTGGTCTCTAAAGGTAGATTTGTTTGGAAATAGTAAGCAAGTTCAATTATAATATTAAAGCTTAAACGTACATTTTTTATGTGTTCTTACACTTACATGTTTTATGTGTTATTACACTTACATGTTTTAATTGTTCTTACACTTACATGTTTTATGTGTTTTTACACTTACATGTTTTATGTGTTCTTACACTTACATGTTTTATGTGTTCTTACACTTACATGTTTTATGTGTTCTTACACTTACATGTTTTATGTGTTTTACACTTACATGTTTTATGTGTTGTTACCCTTACATATTTTATGGGTTGATGTCCATTTCGGTAATAAATACATTTCAATATATTGGATTAAAATTACATATCATTGTCTTTTTAAATAAAATTCATATAAACATACATATGCACAGTTCAAGAACATTAAATATTCCATGTATTTCACAACATCCTTACATATTACATATAACCATACATTTCATGTATTCAATAGTTTTTTTAACACATCAATTAAGTTGACATTTTCAACAGAAAGTTTTCATATTTTAAAAAATGTGAAATAAATCACATATATATTTCACATATTCCATAGAATCCAAATATTTCACATATTCAATATAGTTAAAAAATGCTACGTATTCCACTTCAGATGAATTTTTCCTATATTATAAATATTTATAATACTTCCCTCCCGTTCTGACAACCATAAGAGCTAATGTAACCAAATGGGGACAAATGTTCAATAATTTGTTCAATAACTCAGTTTGGCTAAAACTCGTTTTTTCTACATACATGCATTTCTAAACTCACTTACTCTCTCTTCTCTCTCTCTCTTCCTCTCCCCTTCTCTCTGTGTCTACCTCTAACTTTCTCTCCCCTCTTTCTCTTCGCTCTCTCTCTCTCTCTCTACCTCAATTTCTCTCTCTCTCTCTCTCTCTATCTCTTTATATCTCTCCTACCTGTCTCTCCAAATTTTACTCTCTGTCTTTTTGAAAACTGTTATCACCCTCCCCTTCCCTTACCTACCTCCTATCTCTATCATTCTCTCGTTCTCTCTCTCTATCATGCTCTCACTCTCTCTTTTACGCACAATCTCTCTCTCTTATTCTCTCTCATATTCTCTTTCACTTTCTCTCTCTTTATTCTCTCTCACACACACTCTATCTCACTCTCTCTCACGCTCTCTCACGCTCCCAGTATCTCTTACTCTCCCACTTTCCCTCTCTCCACATGTCTTACTATGTATCTCTTATTTTCCTTCTCTGTCACTATCTCCCCACTTTTTTTTTCCTCTGCCTTGTTCAACCATGCTAATTCCACATTTGCCTCTAAATGTCTTTTGCATGGATGTGCAAAGGGGTTGAATTTTCTTGAAAGGTTAATCTGCCAATGTTTAATCTAGTTGCTGACATCAGTTCGAATGCCATGTAGTGCCACATGAGTTCCATTACCGGTGGCTCAGACACCTATTGCCAGGATGGAGTTGCCAGATTGGTCGCTATTGTCCTGGCACAATGCCGTCCTGCGAGATTTCAAGCCATCGTAAGAGGGAAACAGCTCAACACTACGCTCTGTAAACAAGGGAGATAATAGTTAACAAGCTTAGGGACAGGTAACCTTATAACGCTCCCTAGTCATGGCAACCAATGTTAACATTTTGAAACATTCTAGTCACCCCCATCCAATGTAAACACGTAGGGAATACTCCCTTGTACCCAGCAGTTGGGCTTTACAGCTTTATTGTTTATTGTATGTTACAATAATTTGTATTTAATAACACGCAATATTGACCTAAGGTGGTTCGAGATATTGACTATGTCGACATCATGCGCTATAAAATAGTGTCTTTTGTCTAAGTTTTGTGTCATGTAATAGCTCTTCAAGACAATAGGAAGTTTGTAAAACACGACTTTGAAACCATCGCAACACTGACGTTTTGTTACCTACTTTTTTTTTAAGTACCCACCATGTATTTTAACAGTTAACCTGAAGAACACTTCACAGCGGTATCGGCGTTTTAATTACACTTACAGATTGATATAGATCCTGTAACAATTCCACTTACAGATTGATATAGATCCTGTAACAATTCCCCTTACAGATTGATATAGATCCTGTAACAATTCCACTTACAGATTGATATAGATCCTGTAACAATTCCACTTACAGTTTGATATAGATCATGTTACAACTCCACTGACAGATTGAAATAGCTCCGTAGGTCCCTGACTTGATATCTTGACACCATCAGTTGCTTTGCTAGGGTTCGTGTCACCCGTGACGTGCCAAGTTTTTTGCCACCCCTTTACAAGGAAAAAAAAAACCTGCAGTTGGTCAAAAAATGCCACCCCTTCAGATTAAGGAGAAAGGTACCTCCCCCACACCCCTTTTTATACGCCACTCTAGTGCACTATATGGTATTCATTCGAAACATGTTATTATTTATTGGATGCCGATATTATGTTTTACTGTCTTAATACAACACTGTGCACCACATTCCAGATTTATGTCATTGCAAAAAGAAGAGATATAATCAATTGAAATTACCACTGAAAACATTACAAAAACCACACAAAAAAATCACACATTGAAGCAAATTTTAATAAATACATTTTCAATCCTCCCAAAATCGTTACGATATTGACCAGCTTTTGTCTTTACTTGCCGGATTATTCCGAGTTCTGATTCTGATAGACTACGTTGCTGCAACCATGTATTGGCATTTGTGCAATTATCCTTTGTTTATGCATGTCTACTGAATTCTGTTTATGAGTTCTTCATGTACAAAAAAACTTGCCATCGACCTCCCACTTTAAATGGAAACTCTTACAAAGTAAGAAGCACTCTGCTTCCCGTCAAATAAACACCTTGTAGCCATCTTAGACGATGACACCATTTCTATATTTATGAAAATATTCTATCAACGAATTTTTTGAATAGCAACACCCTATCAACGTAAAATACACATTTTAAAAACTATTTTTCCAATCCTTTATATTAACTTCGCCTCTGTTCGTGGCTTAGACCCTTTGCACAAGACAACGCATTCTATCGAATTTTCGGTCCCGTCCCCTAACCCCAACCCCCCAAAACCACCCCTTTTTCAAGGAAAAGATGAAGGAAATATGCTGAAACCTATTTCACGAAATAAAATTCCCGATAACTGCGCTAAATGAGATTCTGTTTCTTCTTTTGAAAAGTGTTTTCAGTGAATTGGGTGCGGAATATTTTCTTTTTCTTTTTCTTAATTAGTTTGTGAAACACATCTGCAGTGTGAAAGCGGGTGGGGGTGGGTCATTAGAATATTAAGTGTATTTCAGGGGCGTGTAAATGGTGCGTCGTTTGATATGACATTTTATAAAGTATTTATACGAACATTTGTCTATTTAACGGTTGTTTATTTCGTTATGTTGTTCCCTTCGGGTACAGCATAAACAAATTGTTACCAATTAGGTTTTTTTTTGTTTTGTTTTTTGAAAACCAGAAACGGAAAAAAAGGAGCACAAACTCTGCCAACCCTTAAATTAGATGTTTTCTCCCCCGACCATTCCAAAAATAAAGTGATCTTTTATTGTCCCACTCCGAATGAAGTTGATCCCAGCCAGGCCCACCCTAACAGGTAAACAAACAAACAAAAAAATGCCAAGGGGACATAACTCAAGTGCTCCCACTTAATCGTTAAACCGGAAATGAGAAAATGTAACGTTTTCGACAAGTCAATAGCTCGAATTTGCGATCTTTTCTCCACTGCCCCGGCGCCTTACAGCCCCATTCAAGTGTCACAGGGTGGCAATATATTGTGATCAAAATGATGAACATTTATAATATATACGTTTCATAAACATAGGATTAGCATACTTGATACGAGTGAATCGTACTTAAGTAAAGACTTTGGTACATATATAGGATATACATTTATTTCTTTGTAGTTTTAATGTAGTAGAAATTTAGTTAACACCATTGCCCAAAGTTGAGAAACCACAGCTAACCCGTTTTGCCCACAGTTGAGAAACCACAGCTAACACCAGTGCCCAAAGTTGAGAAACCATAGCTAACACCATTGCCCAAAGTTGAGAAACCATAGCTAACACCATTGCCCAGAGTTGAGAAACCATAGCTAACACCTTTGCCCAGAGTTGAGAAACCATAGCTAACACTATTACCCAGAGTTTAGGAGCCTTAGTTAACACTCGTGCCGAGACAAGATGTTAGTTTTTATAACAGATATACTGAATCAAATGCATTACCATATCATCATTCGGGGGTAAAATGAGGACTTTAATGCGCCCCTGATTTAATACGCCTCTGATTTTATGACTACAATCACAAGAATTAACATTTACCAATTTGACGTCAGTTGTTAAGTGACCATATTACACCTGGGATGACATGTAAATGATGCCATGTGTGACGTCATCCAGCCTCTGGATGATTGAAAATTGTAATTTAAAAAATAAAAAAATAAAAAAGGATCAAATTAGTTTGACATTTTTGTCACTCCTGAAAATGAAGAGATAATGACGCGCTAAGACAGAGGAGGAGGGGAGATATTAATACAAAGAAATCACATTGAGTGTGAGAGAGTGAGAGAGAGAGAGAGAGGCGCGCGAGTGTCATGTGGTGGAGTGGGGCATACCATGAAGAGTAAATAACATCTAGATAATGAAGTGTTGATGGACAGAGGAGAGATGGGAAAATCCAAGATTAAGCATGTCATTGGAATGTAAAAATGGAATGTTGGATGTGAGGAGAAAATTAATGTTGATGAAAATGAAAAGATCCAAATTACACCAGGGGGGCGCCTAAGACCATCGGAAAACAAATATTTTATGAAGTATTAACGAAAATAATTGTATGTTTGGGGGTCCCCACAGCATGAGAAACTGTATGAAAGGGTCGCGGCATTAAGAAGGTTGAGCACCACTGAGGCTAGAAGAAAGACCGATTAGGGTAGAATATACTGACAGGAGAAACACATACAGATTCCGAAGGGAAAACAAAAGAGGATGTGTGGTGGTGGGGTGAGAGGAGGGTTGGCAAAAGAAAGAAAATAGATAATGAAAAAAGATATGAGATAGAATGATACAGATTAAATACATGTGGAGAAAGAACGAGAGAGAGGGAGAGCGAGACAGAGAAAGAGAGATAGAAAGAGGGAGAGAGAGAGAGAGTACAAAGAGAGTGAAAGAAAGAGAAGTTAGGCGGATCTCCTCATAATATGAGACAAGGGGTTGTCATGAAAACAGGAAATCAAACAGTAAAGAAAACTCACAACACGGCCAATGTGTTATAAAAATCCTCTGGAATTGACAGTGATATTAAAATGTTTTTTGTGATCATTCATGGAAAGATCACCATCCATGAATCCAGGCGTCAGCCCGCAAAGCTTCATTCTACAGCTCAATTACGACCCCCCCCCCTTCCGTTTTTTTTCAACCCACAAGTATTCAAAGTCCGATTATTGTATTTAACGATTCAATAAATCTATTAATGAACTATCCGGATCACATTGGATTTATAATGTCTCGATCATCTGACAGTAATAAGTCATCTTATTATTACATTTCTCCACTTCTAACTTCAATATTTTCATCCGATGTATCATCAAATTTAGACACTTCTTCTGTAAGCTGGTCAAAACTTCATCGTTAAATGACCGGAAATATTTTCAACATTTTTTATTTCAAAAATATTACAAAAAGCAAAAGGATTTTTTTAAAAATAATAATGAAGGATGCAGACAAACTTGGTCGAAAACAAAGTAGAGAAAATTATGATGTATCACAATATAAATGTGACTCGTATCACTTAAATGGAGCCGATACCCTCATAACTTTGTGACATGCAGTCAGGTGATGAGATCAGATGAGGCTCTTCACAGAGACGCTAACTTGTGACTGCAGTCAGGAGATGAGAGCAGATGAGACTCTACACAGATATGCTAACTTGCGACATGCAGTCAGGTGATGAGATCAGATGAGACTCTACACAGAGATGCTAACTTGTGACATGCAGTCAGGTGATGAGATCAGATGAGACTCTACACAGATATGCTAACTTGTGACATGCAGTCAGGTGATGAGATCAGATGAGACTCTACACAGAGATGCTAACTTGTGACATGCAGTCAGGTGATGATATGAAATGAGACTCTGCACAGATATGCTAACTTGTGACATGCAGTCAGGTGATGAGATCAGATGAGACTCTACACAGATATGCTAACTTGTGGCATGCAGTCTGGTGATGAGATCAGATGAGACTCTACACAGATATGCTAACTTGTGACATGCAGTCAGGTGATGAGATCAGATGAGACTCTACACAGATATGCTAACTTGTGACATGCAGTCAGGTGATGAGATCAGATGAGACTCTACACAGAGATGCTAACTTGTGACATGCAGTCAGGTGATGAGATCAGATGAGACTCTACACAGATATGCTAACTTGATACATGCAGTCAGGTGATGAGATCAGATGAGACTCTACACAGAGATGCTAACTGGTGACATGCAGTCAGGTGGTGAGATCAGATGAGACTCTACACAGAGATGCTAACTTGTGACATGCAGTCAGGTGATGAGATCAGATGGGACTCTACACAGAGATGCTAACTTGTGACATGCAGTCAGGTGATGAGATCAGATGAGACTCTACACAGATATGCTAACTTGATACATGCAGTCAGGTGATGAGATCAGATGAGACTCTACACAGAGATGCTAACTGGTGACATGCAGTCAGGTGATGAGATCAGATGGGACTCTACACAGATATGCTAACTTGTGACATGCAGTCAGGTGATGATATCAGATGGGACTCTACACAGAGATGCTAACTTGTGACATGCAGTCAGGTGATGAGATCAGATGGGACTCTACACAGAGATGCTAACTTGTGACATGCAGTCAGGTGATGAGATCAGATGGGACTCTACACAGAGTCGCTAACTTGTGACGTGCAGTCTGACAATGAGGTCAGCTGCGATTCTTCACAGAGTCTTTAATGAAAAAAAAAAAATCAACTATGCAATGAATCCACGCCCATATATTTCTATGACTAGCCCCAACACCGGCGATGTGCCACCAAGGCCGCAGGCAGTCATCTAATGCTCGTTTACGGGCCCTATAAACATGGCGACACTCTGGCAAAATGGCTACACTAACGGCCCATTACTCGCGGCGTTTGATTGCAGTCTCATAGATCAAAGAGAAACCTCTTCGGAGTACGAGAAGTAGTCCTTTCTCGAGCCAACGGTGGATTATTTCCGCAGTGTACAAATTGCGGATTAAAAAAATTAGCCGTGTCGCGGATATTGCCCGAAAAAATCCTTCGTTCATTAGTGGGCCGAGCTATTCACCATTAATTTCTCATTTTTTACCAGCTTCATTTACCCACGAGTATTACGTTTTTATTCGATTCCCTCTAACGGACTTGACAACCGCCCCTTCTCCGGGCGGCCTTATTCCTAGTTTAAATGTCCTTCGATTCTCCTTCATGATCAAACTTGTTACGTTATTGATTCGCACATTGAAACGGTAATTCCCGCTGGGATAGACACGTTTTTATCCTCTGTGAAATGACACACACACCCACACACTCACATACTAACACCCGCAGCTCTCTCTTGGACGTACTTGGAATATAAAAAAAAAAAACCAAAAAAACTCACACGACATAGATGCATAAGGTCATCTATTTCCCTCTTTCACGGGCATTCAAGAACTATCGACCGGATATGCGACCACACTGGCCGAAGGTTTGCGTGCAGCCATTTTGTGTCCACCTCGGGATAGATGGTTGTGCTAGGGATATATGGTAAATGAGGTCTGTTCCATCCCGGGATAGGTGGTAGCGTAAGAGGGTAGTTGGGGTTAGCGAAATCCTTCTGACAGAAAGTCGATGAGCACAAACTCTATAAATGGATGAGGGAAAAATGGTCATTTACATAATCATTTTAATAGTACAATAAGACTGGTCATAAAATTATCATTTTAACAGTACAATAAGAAGGGTCATAAAATTATCATTTTAACAGTACAATAAGAAGAGTCATAAAATTATCATTTTAATAGTACAATAAGAAGGGTAATAAAATTATCATTTTAACAGTACAATAAGAAGAGTCATAAAATTATCATTTTAACAGTACAATAAGAAGGGTCATAAAATTATCATTTTAACAGTACAATAAGAAGAGTCATAAAATTATCATTTTAACAGTACAATAAGAAGAGTCATAAAATTATCATTTTAACATTACAATAAGAAGGGTCATAAAATTATAATTTTAACAGTACAATAAGAAGAGTCATAAAATTATCATTTTAACAGTACAATAAGACTGGTCATAAAATTATCATTTTAACAGCGCAATAAGAATGTTCATAAAATTATCATTTTAAAAGTACAATAAATATGGTCATAGAATTATCATTTTAGCTGTACAGTAAGAATGGTCATACAATTACCATTTTAACTGTACATCTACACTGGTATAAGGTAACTTGATTTAAATCAATTATTATTGAAGGAAATATTATTTTGTGACAAACGTATTTTTTTTTAAAAATGTGATTTAATTCTTTCATGCTGACACAGTTTCCCTTATGTCACTGGTGATTCATAACCATTCGATATATAACAGGAACTCGTGTCAGAATTGAAATCACCGAAACTACTTTTATCACAAGTTATAGCTTTCTACTCCATTAACGTGGCGTGACAAGATTGATTGATTTTGCCTGAAGGAATATTAGTTATTCTATGTTCATCTCGATGTTATTGTAAATTCTATCCTTTTAAAATTCTACACAAAGAGTTTAGCCAAAGGATCAATCAGCTTAAACTGGAAGAAATGGGTAGGCTCTGTTTGAACACGAGAAAGCAAAAGATCTTTTTGGACATCAGAAAGCAAAAAGCACAACATCTTTTTGGACACCAGAAAGCAAAAAGCAAAACATCTTTTTGGACATCAGAAAGCAAAAAGCACAACATCTTTTTGGACATCAGAAGGTAAAAAGCACAACATCTTTTTGGACATCAGAAGGTAAAAAGCAAAACATCTTTTTGGACATCAGAAAGCAAAAAGCACAACATCTTTTTGGACATCAGAAGGTAAAAAGCAAAACATCTTTTTGGACACCAGAAAGCAAAAAGCACAACATCTTTTTAAACACGAGAAAACAAAAGCAAAACATCTTTTTGGACATGAGAAAACAACAAAAATATAGTACCTTCTATTCTTTGTTTTCAATTAGTTCTAGTCTTTCACATTTTAAACGTCGCCCGTTCAACAACAGAGCAGCTCATTAGACAATATTGTACTGCTATCAGTACTAAATGAATCTCTATCAGATACAAATTGTATCTCTATCAGCTACACATTATATCTCTATCAGCTACACATTATATCTCTATCAGCTACACATTATATCTCTATCAGCTACACCTTATATCTCTATCAGCATATAATTGTAACCCTATTAACTAGATTAATTAGACACCAACAATTTGTGTCAATATAACAATATAATTTAAGCTTTAATTATAATTGTACATAATACACGTTTTGGCACATGCCTTCATCAGTACAACAACAAAATATTTCAATAAGCGTACATTAAATTTTCATAATATACATATACAAATATCCTACCTAAAAATAATTTCATAAAAAAAGTAGGAGAGGGCGCACAACCAGACAAAAACAAAGTAAAGAAGAGTGGAGAGGAAGTGATTGGAACACAATTGTAAAGACCAAACAGGAAAAAAGACATGGCAGCTAGGTAAAATTGTGGATTTGGTTTATCCCATATGGAAACAACTCTATAACGCTATCACCTGTTGTTTTTTTTTTTTTTTTTTTTTTTTTTTTTTTTCGTTTCAATTTTGTGTTTTTTTTTTTTTTTTTTTTTTTTTTATCAGCTACAACTTGGAGTTCATTTTCTTACTCCTAGTTCCATTGCCCCAATCAGCATGAAACTAACGTTTGTCACTTAGATGTTTGTAGAGGAAAAGCCACGGTGTATAGCTTCTTGACACCCTGGTTGATAATATATTTAGATGATAATAAGACCGTCCCATGAATCTCTTACAGTCTGCACCCAAACCTTAACACGGGCGTTGACCAGTCTATGCATTAACCCCCCTACCCCTCCCTCCCACACGCCCGGAGAGACAAAGATGGATCCTAACCCATGTCTTGTAGACTCCCAGGGCCCCATCCAGTGTTTCTTTCAGAAATGTTCCCTGGGGTTGGCACTTCAGATTTTTAGAAGGGGGGGGGGGCAGTGCCAGCAGTTCCAGTTGATTTATTGTTGGACATCATTTTGCTCGGGGGGGGGGCACTTGGCTTTCCCGGAAGGGGGCGCTGCCCCCTCGGAGACATAGCTGAAAGAAACCCTGGCCCCATCTCCTGCAAGTAGCTCCTCGAACCACCTGTGCCATTCATCGTACGGTAAGGCAGGGTAGGATCATGCGCAGATAGCAGAAACCGATCTGCCTCACTTACCGCCAGTGCCGGCGCGTGCTACGATGCAGCAGATGGCGTTGACGTATTCAAATGCTGCATTTATCGCAGAACGCTGCATTATTAGTGGAACTTTGAATAAGCAATGAGACACTCCTCAAAGAAAACACAAAAAATACCGTGTTGAATGGAAGGGGGGAAAAATGCACATTTCCGGAACGAATCAAAACATGCGTCTTAAAACCACGAAGCTGTGTCCATAGAGGGGCGGGGGGAAAAGAAAGAATGCGCCATTCAAAGTTTTTAGAGCACACCAGCTTTTTCTGACAGGGCGTGGGACGTTTCATGGGCTTTGTTACTTTCAAATAAAATCTTCGTTTCTGTCTGGTGTCTTGTTACATTCATAGAAAAAATGCGTGTGTCTAACAACTGGCTAGGCAGAGCCGTCGCTTCCTAAGACATAATATGTTGACTTCTATAAAGAGTTTTGGGCCAAATTAACGTCTAATAAATAGACCACCGGCGAACGAAGGGGGGTTGATGGGGGGGCGGTGGGGGGCTTGTGGGGGGGTGGCGGGGTTGGGGGGAGGTTGGCCTTGGCGCTTTTTTTAAATTTCCATTGGGGTGGAGCGGTATTTTCGGCCAACTGCAGTTTATTTTAGTGAAGTGGCAGAAAAGTATTGGCACCAAGATCCCGGGGGTGGTAACCCTAGCTACGGTACTGACATGATTTTTTTTTTTACATAAAATTTATTTTAGTCCGGTTTTTTTTCAGTCTAAGTCTCCATTCTTTAATATTAATAAATCTATATTAACCATTCTATTTCATATTTATAAATCTATATTAATCATAATATATTCTTGCTGACCATTCACCATCAACATTATTCAAACCCCCCCCCCTCATTTCGTTATACCCCTCTCCCTTATTTCCCATTAAAGTGTATTCCCTGTTTTCGTATTCCCCCTACGCGTCTTACCATTCTCTCCCCCTTCGTGGTCTAATCATCTTGTCCTGTGGAATTAGGGCACTCCCAAAAATAGCCAGATAGTTCGTTAACTTAGCGGGTGTAAGATGGCATTAGGACACTTAACCCCTGCTGTAACGTGGCGATACAGGGGTTAAACCCTCACTGTACCCACCACCAGTAAATACGGCCACAATCTTCCACTAACCAAATTTTGTAACGTGGTGATACAGGGGTTAAACCCCCAATGTACCCACCACCAGTAAATACGGCCACATTCTTCCACTAACCAAATTTTGTAACGTGGCGATTCAGTGGTTAACTTTGTTCACATTGCGGTACTTTGATTAATTTCTTGTTTAAAACCAGTGTTTCTTTTCAAGGCATCCATTCGGTAGGGATGGGCACTCTTCCCCCAACCCGGGGCAATTCAACTCCCCACACCCCTGGAGTCCCGGAGCAAAAGTGTTCAAATAAAAATATAAAGCCAAAATATAATTTATAAAAATATAGAAAAACAAAATTGTCATTATTATAACATTATATATATATATAATATAAAGGATAAAGGATATATATAATATGTATATCCTTTAAAAAAGATTTAAAGAAACATCTATTTCGCAAACACCTTCTGGGGTGATTGTCTACCATATTTTCCAGTTAATGCATATTGGCTGTGTTGTTTAGGGTTGAAATGGCTAGAAAGACTTTGACTTGGTATGCGCGTAATTAATTTTTGTAGTGTTGCGTTTGTTTTAAATGTGGTAAATTATAGATTTGTTTGTTGTTGTTTTTTTTTTTTTTTGACTTTGTACCGCGCTTCGAGCCTTTATGGATGAAGCGTGTTTTTGAAATAAACTTTATTTTTGTTTTTATATATATTTATATATATATTTACATAAATCATAAACTTGGTATGCGCGTAATTAATTTTTGTAGTGTTGCGTTTGTTTTAAATGTGGTAAATTATAGATTTGTTTGTTGTTGTTTTTTTTTTTTTTTTGACTTTGTACCGCGCTTCGAGCCTTTATGGATGAAGCGTGTTTTTGAAATAAACTTTATTTTTGTTATTATATATATTTATATATATATTTACATAAATCATATATATATATATATACAAAAAACGGTTATGATGTGATACGTGGGAAGGAAGATCGGGGTGGCGCGGATGGTTGAGGTATCCAAGCCACCACATACCATCACAAGCCACCACATACCGTCACAGGCCACCACATGCCATCACAAGCCACCACACGCCATCACATATTTCTTACAGAGTCCCATAAAGCGAATAGAAAACAAAGCGTCATAAGTAGCACCCAGCGGCTAAAAAGAGAGAGTTTGTATGTCAGCTGACTAGGACCAAGGCCAAACTCACACACAAAGACATTAACGCCCACACACTAAGCCACAAACACTCACACACAGAGTCTCGCGAACACAGACAGGGCATAATTTTTGCCTCGTATTTGAGCAAGTACTTGTTGCGATGCTGAGCCATTTGCAGTCACCATCGAAAACCGTTGGTCGGGGGGGTGGAGGTGTGAGCAGACCGGAAGTGGTGATCGTTAAGGCAAACAAACTGGTTGCCAGTCTGATCATGGTCGTGTGTGTGCCGAGTGAAGGGAGAAAGTGGTGCTGGCAAAGTGATGGTTGTAATTAGTTATGTTTGTATTCCTATTCTACTGGTGCTGATTCCCTTCCTATAGTGCTGTGCTGACTCCTGACACCACTATCTCACGTTGAGTGGGTCCGTCTATCCGTGGGCTGGACAAGGGATGTGTCTCAATATGTGTATGTCTGACGATGAGGGGTAAATTTTCTGTCCTTACGTTTAACTCAGTTGTCAAAATGTTGTGTTTTTCTGTATGCCTGAAGGAATTATCCATTTGCAAATCGCAGGAAAGCACCTGTATGACCACAGATAGGAAACACATTTCATGCTAGGGTACCATTTGTTTACTTTTTACTCTTCAGAGCAGAACGTAGCCCAGAAATAGTTGACATCATGTAAATTCTTGTCGGCTTCAAAAGCCCACAGTTCATTCACTCCCGTAGATCTTCTTTCCATTTACGGTGTCCTCACCTTTTCTAGACTCTCTCAGTCTCTCTCTCTCTCTCTCTCTCTCTCTCTCTCTCTCTCTCTCTCTCTCTCTCTCTCTCTCTCTCTCTCTCTCTCTCTCTCTCTCTCTCTCTGTCCTCTCCTTTTCTAGACTCTCTCTCTCTCTCTCTCTCTCTCTCTCTCTCTCTCTCTCTCTCTCTCTCTCTCTCTCTCTCTCTCTCTCTCTTACTCTCTGTCAACCTCTCTCTCTCTCTTTCTTAAAACCCAGCTCTCTATCATTCCTGTCGTCCGACATTACGTCCATCCTTCAATTCTTTCTTCGTTTCATTTCCGTTCTAACTCAATTTCTTCTTTAACTCACGTTTTTATTTCTCCCTCCACTGTCTCTCTATCTCTCTATTGCTCTCTCTCTCTCTCTCTCTCTCTCTCTCTCTCTCTCTCTCTCTCTCTCTCTCTCGTCTAGTCCTTTTTTTATATGTGCTAATGAAATATTTGTCACTTTTGTCTTTGTTTTCTATCTCAATCTCTTCTCTATCTCACGTTTTTTTTTCTCCCTCCTCTGTCTCTCTCTCTCTCTCTCTCTCTCTCTCTCTCTCTCTCTCTCTCTCTCTCTCTCTCTCTCTCTCTCTCTCTCTCGTCTAGTCCATTTATTAAATGGGCTAATGAAATATTTGCCACGTTTGTCCTTGTTTCCTCCATCTCCTTCTATCCGTCTCGTAACACTACTTTGTTGTTTTCCGAAGCCACATTTGGTTTCTTCTCGTTGTCTCCCTCATGTATTATGACAGTCATTACTCCCCATTGTCTGAGGAGCTATTGAATTACGAAGTCTCCGAGCTCTTGGATTATTGCATATCTCGTTCAGTCCAGTACGAATCCCCACTCTGTATTCTATGAAAAGTCACGTGGATGTACTTTATAGCCAGAGTTTTTCCAGGGGCAGAAATTACGGTAGTTATCACCTTTAACAAGCTAAGACAATGCATTTTCAGTGGCTGAAGAATCATCTAAAGAGTCCTCCATTGACCTGCAGTTATTGCTCTTGAATTTGTCATTACCATACTTCCATAGTCTTATCCACAGAGCAGTTCTGACGTTCCTAAACGTAAAGAAAACTATCAGGTGAAATTGATTTTTTTAGCCATATTTTACCAACCACGTGATCTCGACTCGGTCTGGTAAGGATTTCCTGTAGTTTGGGTAAACTAATTCAAGCCGATTATTGTACTCCTTCTTTCTACTTGAAACCTGTGCACTGCCCAGAACATAGCTAATTCTAGCTTTGATGCAAATCCTGTCAGTTGCGTCACTGGCAGGGGTGTGACCCGCCACGGTAGCTCTAAAGATTCAATTGGGCAACGAGAGTCAAAACATCCAGTAATGTCCATTATTAGTTTTTCCAGGTTTAAAATATAATGTTGCTTGCTGAACAGATGCGCTCTTATTCTTGGTATTTGTTTTTAAAAAAATATGTTAAAGTATTGTATGATATTTTATTGTGGAATGTGGTCGCTTTGACATCTTCTACAGTGACATTTTGAATTATCATATAATATATCATATGAGAAATTACGTCTGAATATACGCAAACGTATAGCCTCAGATTTTATTTAAAATGACGCTGCGGTCAATGCGTTCAAACATATTGCTGGTTGCTCTTCTTGCAAAGTGAGAGTGACTTCCCCTGCCATCTCCTCCTGATATCCATGGTCAAATCCTGAGACTGACTTCCCCTGCCATCTCCCCTGATATCCGTGGTCAAGTCCTGAGACTGACTTCCCCTGCCAGCTTCCCTGATATCCGTGGTCAAGTCCTGAGACTGACTTCCCCTGCCAGCTTCCCTGATATCCGTGGTCAAGTCCTGAGACTGACTTTCCCTACCATCTCCCCTGATATCCGTGGTCAAGTCCTGAGACTGACTTCCCCTGCCATCTCCCCTGATATCCGTGGTCAAGTCCTGAGACTGACTTCCCCTGCCATCTCCCCTGAAATACCTGGTCACCTGATATCCGTGGTCAAGTCCTGAGACTGACTTCCCCTGCCAGCTCCCCTGATATCCGTGGTCAAGTCCTGAGACTGACTTCTCCTGCCAGCTTCCCTGATATCCATGGTCAAGTCCTGAGACTGACTTCCCCTGCCAGCTTCCCTGATATCCGTGGTCAAGTCCTGAGACTGACTTTCCCTACCATCTCCCCTGATATCCGTGGTCAAGTCCTGAGACTGACTTCCCCTGCAATCTCCCTTGAAATCAATGGTCAAGTCCTGAGACTGACTTCCCCTGCCATCTCCTCCTGATATCCATGGTCAAATCCTGAGACTGACTTCCCCTGCCATCTCCCCTGATATCCGTGGTCAAGTTCTGAGACTGACTTCCCCTGCCAGCTTCCCTGACATCAATGGTCAAGTACTGAGACTGACTTCCCCTACCATCTCCCCTGACACCCGTGGTCAAATCCTGGAGAGAAAATGTGGGGGAACTCTCCCAATATTCTTCTCTCCCAAACAAAAGCAAAAGGTACAGGGATGGCTTTCTGGTGGGTTCCTGCTGGCCTCCATTTCTTGGGCACAACTTTTCTTATACTAATAAGACATTAAAGTTTTAATTTTATAAGCGATTGATTTCTCAAAGTATTATATATATCTACATTTATTTTGGCCGATTTTTATTCTTTATATTTTATGTTTCATTTTAAAACTATGTCTTATTAAAACCGGATTCTTCCGCATCCCATCTGCCCTCTTGTGACGTCGCTTAAGTGGCATACACTGTCGTAAGTATGTCCTTATCAGTACCCGTTATCAGTGCGATGTGTGATGTAATCACCTGTAGACAATGTTGTTTTAACACTTTCATTTACACGGCCCCAACCGATCTACTCAGGTGTGGCGGCTGGCTGCACTTGAATCCAAGTGATCCACTCAGGTGTGGATGCTGGCTACACTTGAAACCAAGTGATCTACTCAGGTGTGGATGCTGGCTACACTTGAATCCAAGTGTCTTGTGCTTCTTTGGTTTATTCATCAGTGGACCGGGTGAGACAATATCCTTCCAACAACATCCTCTAATTAATCGATTTAGCGGACACAACATTGTACTTCCGGTTTCGTTTTTTCTGTGTGTGTGTGTGTGTGTGTTTCCCAGGTGTCTAACGCCCCACGGTATAATAGGAAACCCAATTAGCACTAGAAATGGAAGAACTTCATTGAAACATTTGAAGGAAGAATGGCATTTCGCTTTAAGTGAACTGCAATCCGGTTTAACTATCGCACGAAGAGGAAACATAAATGAAAGTGGGGCGGAAGTTGTGCAGTGGGACGCAGTTACAAGTTTTCTCAATGGGGAATTATCGGTGGCGTTGCCAGGAAACGGTTTGAGGTTATCTGGGCGTGGCTCGGTCTGCTGGAGATTTTTGAGTGCCTAAACATTGATTCGGACATTCACTGGTAAAACAATTCGTTTCAACCGTTCAGACGCACGGTCACTACTCCCCCAAAGTTAAATATCACATGGATAAGGATTACAACTCTTTGATAAAAACAAAATAATTACGTCAAATATTCTACTCTGTTATCTTAAAAACAGCAATGCTTCCATTGCATTAACAGGAACTATTCGTGTCAATCTTGTCCAGCTTAAAGGTACCAAATGTGGTGACTTCTGCTCAGAACTCAAATTATACGTATAGTTTAGAGATAGCAAAGTTATTTTTGTGGTAAAAAAATGTTCATCTATGTTCACTGTGAAAATCTGAGTGAGTCCAAATATACTGCTTTCACTATTGTATCTATTCACTACGGTTAAAAGGTCCACGGGATCCTGGAGCTCACTAATCATTAACAGTGGTCCTCACATGACACTCTTAAAGTGTGTCCCAAGATGGGATCCCGGAGCTCACCAATCATTAACAGCGGTCCTCACATGGCACATGTAAAGTGTGTCTCAAATTAGCTCTCGGATCAATCTTATTCCTCGCCGTCCTGCTGCATAGTTGCTCACCATGTTACTGTCTAAAGTACGTTCTGCTGTACAGTGGTGCACGTTTCACCAAGCGACGTGTGACGTTATGTCCATGGGAACTTACAAACTCACAGAGTAGCGGAAAACATTAAAAAGTCTAAACAAGAGAAAGAACGTGTCGGCAGAATGCCTTGTTCAGTGAGAAACAAACAAAAAGGGAAAAATTAAATTATTTTTTAATACGTTATGAACACCAGTGCACATTTCATCAGCAGCATGTCGAAATATGTTAAACCGGTCCATTTTACACCACTAGTATGTCAGGATATGTACACCAGTGCACATTCCACCTGTAGCATGTCAAGATATGAATAGCAGTGCACATATCACCAGAGCATGACAAATGTCCACTAAGCTTTAGCACTATCACAAGTAGCATGTCAAATGTCCACTGACCTTTAGCACTATCACCAGTAACATGTTAAATGTCCACTGACCTTTAGCACTATCACCAGTAACATGTCAAATGTCCACTGACGTTTATCACTATCACCAGTAGCATGTCAAATGTCCACTGAACTTCAGCCCTATCACCAGTTGCATGTCAAATGTCCACTGACCATCAGCACTATCACCAGTGATGGATGAAAGTTTTAACCTGTAGCTGGTCGCTGAGTAAAATGATGATTGCTGGTCACTGTGGTCTAAACTGACCAATCTCTCTGGGGAAAATAACGATGATCCAAGAAGAGCTGTTATCATCCGGCTGAGGTGAAACAGTGATTTCTGTAGAGATCAAAATAAATGCAGTGTGAGAGTTGAGTTATTTCTGTACATACCAGTGACAGGATCGCTCCGCCCCCCCCCCCCCCCCACCCCCCCCCCCCCCCCCCCCCCCCCCCCCACCACCCTTTTTTCCTCCCCCCCCNTGCTGGATTTGGGGCTTAACCAGACGGGGCCTACAATAACCTTTTTTTTTTTTATGGGAGTGCTTGGGCCGTGGTGGGATTTAATTTTGGTGGGTTTGCTAACCTAGAGTGGAGTGCTCAGAAAATCTTGAAGGATTATGAAAATAACCAGGGGAATGAAAAAAAAAAGAGCGGAAAATGGTGAAAAAAAATCTAAGCTATAATCAACAAGACAAACACACAGTAATGACCTCTGACCCTGTGGGCAACCATGTGTTGACTTACCAGGCCTATGATTAGAGCCGACCATCGGGATAGGTTTACTCGCTCGGCCAGCTGATGATCCCTTTATTGGTGGATCAATGGCCAGTGGCCAGAGAAGTGAAGAGATACAGTGGACAAACTGCAATGGGATGGAACTCTCTAGACTCCTGAAACTAGAGTTGTTGTTGAGAAGTTTGTGCTATGCCCACTTCATAATTTCTTTATTCGAATTTTTTTCCTTAGCCGATATTAAATATTGCATGAAATTTTTTAGAAACTTAATCTGCTTAAGAAATGTTTATATAAGAAATAGACTTGGTTAGATTTATCGTTATTTTTTTTTTCTTTCTAGCCACATAGTGTGAGAACCTTCATTGAGCCTGTCAGTTTCCAACTCCTCGATTCCCCAGTCCAAAGTGACCCAAATACCTTGTATTCAGAACCAAAATAAGCTCAGAATGGCTTTCAGCGGGAGCAGTCAATACAACAGCCGTTTCGGCAAGGAAATGAAAACAACGCCGTGAGACCAGCCGTACCACCGTGGTCAAACCATCTCAACCCCTCGGGTAAGGGGGTGGTATGGGGGCGGGTGCAGGGGGACGGAGTAAAGCAGCGACGCCCAGAGATAAATGGACGATGGTCAGCAGTCTGAATTCTCCCAGGGTCACGCAGTCTCATATTCGAGTCCGAGAAAAAAACATATTAGGGAAAAAATGGTCTGGATTTATTGGAGGCAACGTCAACCCCGTGATGGACTGGAGGAAATATTGGTACGAGGGACCTTGCAGACGAGCGCAGACGCTATAACTGCGGACGTGTTCCTCTCTCTTGTTGGGCATAAACACGGCGTGAGGGCGCAAGGCGTAGTCTGTCCGAATGGTCGCCCAAGTTTTAAAAGATGGTTTTTTGTTGGTTGATTTATTCCAATGTCGGTCCGTGGCGTAACCGAGTCGAGTGCAGTCAGCATCTTGCGGTGCGGATGTGATGATGTTTTTGTGTTGGGGGAAATCAGGGATGGCACGCATGGAGCATTGTGTGGTGTGAACATATTAGCGATTTCTAGGATGAGTAAGATGGATTTTTTTGTTTTGTAATGGGGTTCTATGCATGTTGTAACGACTTATGGGACAGTCGCTTGAATGAACAGGTAAATTGAGAAGCTAGTCTATGTGTCGGGGTGGATTTATGGGGAAAATTTATGGGAAGTTAGTTGATCTTTTGGGATAGATGAATGAGGCACATTATTGGGAAGCTAGTTTATCCGTTGGGATGGATTAATGGGGGTCAATTAATGGGAAGTTAGTTTGTCCGATGGGATAGATTAATTAGATAAATTATTGGGAAGCTAGTTGATCTTTTGGGATGGATTGATTGGGGTTAATGGGAAGCTAGGGTTTATTCTATAAAAAGACAGAAACCATTTGTCTTAATTGGGTTCGCAAAGTGGGTCGATCACGACAGATGTCCGTGAAATATTCATTATGGAAAATCAGAGAGAGTCATCAGAAAAATATGTTTGGTGGTCTTATTTTTGTAACAGTGTGTCGATGATTTAAGAATTTCAGAAGAAGTCAATTAAAAGCCGAAAATAAAAGAAACAGTAAGACTCAAATGAACGCATTTAATCACTTCGAATTTCAAAATTCAGACTCCAGATTCTCATTTTTCACTCAAGTCTAGATCTTGCTCAAGATTACATTGCACATTGTTAAGTGTAATATCAAAGCAACACATTGTTACATGTAAAAGCACAGCAGCACATTGTTAAATGTAATATCACAGGAGCAAATTGTTAAATGTAATATCACAGGAGCAAATTGTTAAATGTAATATCACAGGAGCACATTGTTAAATGTAATATCACAGCAGCAAATTGCTAAATGTAATATCACAGCAGCACACTGTTAAATGTAATATCACAGCAGCACATAGTTACATGTAAAAGCACAGCAGCACATTGTTCAATGTAATATTGCAGGAGCACACTGTTAAATGTAATATCACAGCAGCACACTGTTAAATGTAATATCACAGCAGGTCACTGTTAAATGTAATAGCACAGCAGCACACTGTTAAGGAAATGGTTTTATCAGAATGAAGATTTTGTCATCAAACAGTGAACAGTATTCTTTTAAAATTGACAAATTTTCACAACCCGTAGTTTCATGACGATAAAACGATAATGATCGATGATGATGGTGATGATCGATGATGATGGTGATGATGATGGTGATGATCGATGATGATGGTGATGATCGATGATGATGGTGATGATCGATGATGATGGTGATGATCGATGATGATTGTGATAATCGATGATGATGGTAATGATCGATGATGATGGTGATGATCGATGATGATGGTGATGATCGATGATGATGGTGATGATCGATGATGATGGTGATGATCGATGATGATGGTGATGATCGATGACGATGGTGATGATCCATGATGATGGTGATGATCGATGATGATGGTGATGATCGATGATGATGGTGATGATCGATTACTTGTATAGCGTTTGTCTCCATGCTATTCCAGTATGCTTAAACCGCTCTGGCGTCATAAACATCTATTTAAAGAAAAATGTATTTAAATATCTCTTTAACTTGTTGACTAGCATTAACGGACGTTCTCAGAAAGCCCAAGAAAGTTAATCATTCAAGCTCAAGCCTTTGCAGAACTGGATATTGTATGGCTACCATTTTCCCCACCACTTAGCGCCCATGTCTAAAAAGCCAAAGTAAAACATGTATTGTGTAGTTCAACCATAAACATCAGGGTAATTTTGCTGAAAGATATAAGCATTGCTCATTGACGTCTGAAACACATGAACAAAACAACTTTGTGACAGCACCACATGACGTCACCGACAGTTGCTGCAGGAGTTGAAGTTTTTGTGAATATCCATTTCCGGTTCAGGTCACGGATTCTCACGCGCTCAACAAAAGATTTAATCGTCACGTCATTTCCGGTAATGCCAGCCTGCAACAAGCCATGGCTTAAACAGTTGCTAGTTTTATTCATTACACGCATCATCCCGCCCCTTTCCACACACCACTCCCACCCTTCCCGCCCCCACCCCCTTTTACACTCCCGTAGCCTTTAAAAAGAATCGATGAAAAAATTAACTGTCAAATAAAATAGCGTTTCTCCACGACACGAATAATCACGTGATCTCTGGTGTTAATGGAAACTAAACTAACCATCCACAAAATAAGGGGTTAAAACTGTGGTCTTGTATGGTAGGGGACGCTGGATCCTTGTATGGCCCTGGAGGCTGGGGCCTTGTATGGCACTGGAGGCTGGGCCTAGTATGGCCCTGGAGGCTGGGTCATTGTATGACACTGGAGGCTGGAGTCTTGTATGACACTGGAGGCTGGAGTCTTGTATGGTAGGGGACGCTGGGTCCTTGTATGGCCCTGGAGGCTGGGGCCTTGTATGGCACTTGAGGTTGGGGCCTTATATATCACTGGAGGTTAGGGCCTTGTATATCACTGGAGGCTGGGGCCTTGTATAGAACTGGAGGCTGGGACCTTGTATGGGACGGGAGGATGGGGCCTTGTATGTCACTGGAGTTTAGGACCTTGTATGTCACTGCAGGCTTGGGCCTTGTATGGGACGGAATGGCTGTGGCCTTGTATGGGATGGAATGCCTGTGGGTTTGTATGGCACTGAAGGTTGAGGCCTTGTATGTCACTCGAGGCTGGGGCCTTGTATGGCACTGGAGGCTGGGGCCTTGGATTGCACTGGAAGCTGGGGCCTTGTATGTCACTGGAGGTTGAGGCCTTGTATGTCACTGGAGGCTGGGGCCTTGTATGGCACTGGAGGCTGGGGCCTTGGATGGCACTGGAAGTTGGGGCGTTGTATGTCACTGGAGGGTGGGATGGGGCCTTGTATGGCACTGTAGGCTGGGGGTTTGTATGTCACTGGAGGCTGAGACCTTGTATGGCACTGGAGGCTGGGGCCTTGTATGGCACTGGGGGCTGGGACATTGTATGGCACTGGAGGCTTGGGCCTTGTATGGGACGGAATTTCTGTGGCCTTGTATGGCACTGGAGGTTGAGGCCTTGTATGTTAATGGAAGCTGGGGCCTTGTATGTTACTGGAGGCTGGGGCCTTGTAAGGGACTGGAGACTGGGATCTGGTATGTCACTGGAGGCTAGGACTTTGTATGGAACTGGAGGTGGGCTTGGGTCCAATCAATCAATACAGCATAATTAGTACCAAAGATCTGAAATAAGTTCTATTTAAATTATTTACTCTGGTCTTGGCAGATTTTGTTAGCAACTCAAAAGGGTAACACCGGTGAAACCAAAGCACCTAACCATGCTACATTGTCATTTTTGGAGGTGCCTGGCAATACCGGGCTGTATATGTAATGGGCAGTGTTTGAATGACATACGTGATATAATTAAGGAGAGAAATAATGACATGTGTGGGAGCGATTAACTTTAGTCAATTCATTGGTGAGACTTTTCTCAATCATTGATAGTGGAGGAGTAATTATGGGGTGTGAGGGAGAAAAGATGGGGTCTTAATGAAGCAATATAGGTGCCACAAAAATGATGCAATAAGGTTGCCACAATAAGGAAGCAAGATTGCTGGCACAAATAATGAAGCAATATGGGTGCCACAATAATGAAGCTAGATTGCTTCCACATTAATGAAGCTAGATTGTAGACACAATAATGAAGCAATATGGGTGCCACAATAATGAACCAATATGGGTGCCACAATAATGAAACTAGATTAGTCGCAATAATGAAGCTAGATTGGTGCCACAGTAATAATGCAATATGGGTGCCACAAAAATAAAGCAATATTGCTTCCTCAATAATGAAGCTAGCTTGCTCCCACAACGATGAAGTTAGCTTGGTGCCACAATAATGAAGCTAGATTTAATTTAAATCCATTTTAATGCCAACTATTCTTTACAACTTCACTGCAAATCTTTGTAATTTGAGTCTCATGGAAAAAGAACTCTACCTCGGGCAGTGGAGTCCAACATTTCTCGTCAGAGCGTGAGTCGTTCAAATATTTTGATTCCTGTTATAAAATATTTTAATGAAACCGTAACTTCGCATTGTGTCATTATGTCACCATGACCTGAAATGATGCTTCAAGTTTCAAGTTAAATTTTTCGTGCACTACCAGTAAGAGCAATGTGACTCGGTCCTACTACCAGTAAGAGCAATGGCTCGGTGCTCTACTATCATGGTCAATGGCTCGTCGCTTCTCTATCCGGATTAAAAGGTTCGTTGCACTACTATCACCGTCAATGGTTTGTGGCTCTAGCACCAAGTTCATCAGTGGTATGAAAATTGAACATTTAAGGGCAGCCAGGTGTAGAATCAAGTAAGAAGCAGATGGGCGGCAGTGTTCTAATGTGTACGCTCTAACTTCTGACAAAGTTTGATGTGACTAAGGCGTTTGACTCTAAGGCTTTACGCGTTGACAAGACACGCTGCTCAAATAAGTTTCTGTCCAGCCCCCTGTTTCAGTCTTTTTTCGTACTTCTCTACTTTGATGGCATCCTTAAGATTGTTTAAATGCGCATGAATACAAGCTCCGTGTTACGTCATAAACTGACAGTCTTGTCAACGGAAACCAAGAGCATGAGTTCTCCGACTCCATAGCCTGTGTTCCTTTAAAACTGTGAGATATTATGCTATTTAGAGATGTCTGAGATAATCTGTCACTTCGAAATGGGAGATATTATGATAGTTAGAGATGCCTGAGATAATCTGTCACTTCAAAATGTGAGATATAATGATAGTTAGAGATGCCTGAGATAATCTGTCACTTCAAAATGTGAGATATTATGATAGAGATGTCTGAGATAATCTGTCACTTCAAAATGTTAGATAGTATGATAGTTAGAGATGTATGAGATAATCTGTCCTTCATACTATGAGATATAATTATTGTTAGAGATTTCTTGACGGGGGCAATCTGTCACTTTAAACTGTGATATATTACCAAAGTTTGATTCTGTCTGAGAGAATCTCCCAATTTTAAAGGTGAGATATTACATTGTTATAATTCTGTCTGAGGTAATCTGCCACTTTAAACTGTGAGATATTACCATTGTTATAATTCTGTCTGAGGTAATTTGCCACTTTAAACTGTGAGATATTACCATTGTTATAATTCTGTCTGAGGTAATCTGCCACTTTAAACTGAGATATACCATTGTTATAATTCTGTCTGAGGTAATCTGCAACTTTAAACTGAGATATTACCATTGTTAGAGTTCTGACCGAAGTAATCTGCCACTTTAAACTGTGAGATATTACCATTGTTATAATTCTGTCTGAGGTAATCTGCCACTTTAAACTGTGAGTATCACCATTCCTAGAGTTCTGGCCAAGTAATCTGCCACTTTAAACTGTGACATATTACCATTGTTAGAGTTCTGTCTGAGGTAATCTGCCACTTTAAACTGTGAGATATTACTATTGTTAGAGTTCTGGCCGAGTACTCTGCCACTTTAAACTGTTACATATTACCATTGTTAGAGAGTTATCTCTGAGGTCAGATGTAATTGGAAAATTGTCATCCAAACTATATCTTACATAAACATTCCTGGTATAGTACCATAACAGAAGTTATCTAAGCTAATTATCTGGAGGCTTATGTACCGCTTAACTGACATGGTGCATTAATTCTACATGATGGTTGTAATTGGATAAAACCACTTTTCTCTTGTCAGCCAGTACGTATGCAATGTACCGTAATGACCCCAACTTTGAGATGTATAGCATACTTGTACTCCTTGCCCTCACCCAAACATACACACACACACTCACACACTCACACATTGCTCCCATTGGACATGTTGATGTTTGCTTCCATTAAACCAACTTTCGGTGTACTCGAGAAAACAGCAGACGATCTAACGAGCAGACGTAACAAATAACTGCTTTGGTATCGATCCCGAGCATCGATTTCTGATTGATGGAGCACCGATACTGTCAGATCAAAGAGAAATAAGTGTTTTGACGACATGAAATTTCTTTAAGTCCTGGAGTGATTACACGGAGTGTTTGACCCGAGAGGAAGGAGGAAGCCGGTTGGGGGGGGGGGTGGTCCCTACAGGGAGGTACATGAAATGTATCGTTAGCGCCGGAGAAGGTCGATATTTGAAGCGTGGATTGCCTAAGAGTACCTATCGGTGTGTTGTAATGTATGTTGTTTGTTGTGAGTCCAGACACGCTCTTGTTGAGGGAGGAAAAAAAATTATTATTAGATCCATTACAAGAAGATTAAAAATCATCTATTTAATAAGACGTTTCGTTGTCAGAAGATGGGGATAATTTCTTTGGCCACACTTTGAAATTCGACTGAGAGTAAAGACAAGAGTTGCATGCTTGATTATCAACTGACGAGGTGCGAGCAGGTGTTGCCATGACATGGGACAGTTGGGTGACTTTGTCTTCAAGGCCGGCCTTACGGGTGTATGAGCAATAAGCCAACCGTAGGCAGTATGAGCAATTAGCCTACCGTGGGCAGTATGAGCAATTAGCCTACAGTAGGCAGTATGAGCAATAAGCCTACCTTAGGCAGTATGAGCAATTAGCCTACCGTGGGCAGTATGAGCAATTAGCCTACCGTGGGAAGTATGAGCTCTTAGCCTACCGTGGGCAGTATGAGCAATTTGCATACTTGGGCAGTATGAGCAATAAGCCTACCGTGGACAGTATGAGCAATTATCCTACCATGGGCAGTATGAGCAATAAGCCTACGTGGGCAGTATGAGCAATTTGCCTACGTGGGCAGTATGAGCAATACGCCTCCGTGGGCAGTATGAACAATAAGCCTACGTGGGCAGTATGAACAATAAACTTACCGTGGGAAGTATGAGCACTTAGCCTACCGTGGGCAGTATGAGCAATTTGCACACTTGGGCAGTATGAGCAATAAGCCTACCGGGGACAGTATGAGCAATTATCCTACCATGGGCAGTATGAGCAATAAGCCTACGTGGGCAGTATGAGCAATTTGCCTACGTGGGCAGTATGAGCAATACGCCTACGTGGGCAGTATGAACAATAAGCCTACGTGGGCAGTATGAGCAATTAGTCTACCGTGGGCAGTATGAGCAATTAGTCTACCGTGCGCAGTATGAGCAATTAGCCTACCGTGGGCAGTATGAGCAATTAGCCTACCGTGGGCAATATGAGCAATTAGCCTACGTGGGAAGTATGCGCAATTATCCTACCGTTGGCAGTATGAGCAATTAGCCTACGCGGGAAGTATGAGCAATTAGCCTACCGAGGGCAGCATGAGCAATTAGCCTACCGTGGTCAGTATGAACAATAAGCCTAAGTGGGCAGTATGAGCAATTAGCCTACGTGGGCAGTATGAACAACAAGCCTACGTGGGCAGTATGAGCAATTAGCCTATTTGGGCAGTATGAACAATAAGCCTACGTGGGCAGCATGAACAATAATCCTACGTGGGCAGTATGAACAATAAGCCTACCGAGGGCAGCATGAGCAATTAGCCTCAGTCGGCAGTATGAGCAATTAGTCTACCGTGGGAAGTGTGAACATTTAGCTTACTGGGGCAGAATGAACAATAAATTTACCGTGGGCAGTATGAGCAATAAGCCTACCGTGGGCATTCTGAGCAATTATCCTACCGTGGGGAGTATGAGCAATTAGACTACGTGGGCAGTGTGAGCAATTAGCCTACGTGGGCAGTGTGAGCAATTAGCCTACGTGGGCAGTGTGAACAATTAGCCTAAGTGGGCAGTGTGAACAATTAGCCTACCGTGGGCAGTATGAACAATAAGCCTACGTGGGCAGTATGAACAATAAACTTACCGTGGGAAGTATGAGCAATTAGCCTACCGTGGGCAGTATGAGCAATTATCCTACTGTGGGCAGTATGAGCAATTAGCCTACGTGGGCAGTGTGAGCAATTATCCTACGTGGGCAGTGTGAGCAATTAGCCTACCGTGGGCAGTGTGATCAATTAGCCTACGTGGGCAGTGTGAGCAATTAGCCTACTGTGGGCAGTATGAGCAATTAGCCTACCGTAGGCAGTATGACCAATTAGCCTATACCGTGGGCAGTTTGACCAATGAGCCTACTGTGGGCAGTATGACCAATTAGCCTACCGTGGGCAGTATGACCAATTAGCCTATACCGTGGGAAGTAGACCAATGAGCCTACCGTGGACAGTATGACCAATGAGCCTACCGTGGACAGTATGAGCAATTAGCCTACCGTGGGCAGTATGACCAATGAGCCTACCATGGGCAGTATGACCAATGAGCCTACCGTGGGCAGTATGACCAATGAGCCTACCGTGGGCAGTATGACCAATGAGCCTACCGTGGGCAGTATGACCAATGAGCCTACCGGGGGCAGTATGACCAATGAGCCTACCGTGGGCAGTATGACCAATGAGCCTACCGTGGGCAGTATGACCAATGAGCCTACCGTGGACAGACCTATGAGCCTACCGTGGGCAGTATGACCAATGAGCCTACCGTGGACAGAACTATTAGCCTACCGTGGGCAGTATGACCAATGAGCCTACCGTGGGCAGTATGACCAATGAGCCTACCGTGGACAGAACTATTAGCCTACCGTGGGCAGTATGACCAATGAGCCTACCGTGGACAGAACTATTAGCCTACCGTGGGCTGTATGACCAATGAGCCTACCGTGGACAGAACTATTAGCCTACCGATAACGTTTTGTTTCCTTCTTTACTTGACGACCGACAAATCTTTTGATGCACTTTCTATGTTTCTCCCATGGCGCCAACATGCGATGATTGTTCCCTGTTTTGGAAGATCGTTGATGGCGCCCTATGCGCATGGCGATACAGGCAACTGGCCGACTTGCCGATACCTTAAGCCGGTCCTGTTTGTCTTCACTAATGTGTAATGGAGTGTCCAGCCAACGTTACACCCGTTTTAAAGAATATTTTTAATGCGATTTCGATTTTTTTTTTTAATTTAATGTAATTTAATGTATAAATTTCTTTTATTTTTTTGCGTAATGTGTGTGAGCCCAGTGTTTACCGTTTCAACCTCTTAAAAAGTCTACAGTCTTTTAGTTTATTTGTAGATATTGCTTAAGGACTCAGTAATATTAGAGACTGTTAAATCCTCTACCCGTAATCTGCAGTCTTACGTAAATTTGATAGGGACTGAAATCATGAAATTGTATGCGTATCTTGAGATATTTTTTAGGATTGTCAAACCATGTTAAGACGGTGAATTCATTTTTCGAAGTGGCTATTCGCACCCGAGTACCAGAAGTGAGAGGTGGGGATTCATACAACTATTTCAAATTTTATTTTTGGGTTTGTAAGACAAAATGCGGTATCAAATGAGTGATAATTGAATGAACTATATGTTTGTAAACCCACTTCTTCAGTTCAACTCAAATAAATGACCACAAATGACATCCGAATAGCGTTTAGTCAAAATGGCCCCGGACACGCAGCGACGCCACTCACACGCGGGTCCCATATAAACCCAACATTAATATTTTAAATAGCTTTTTTTTAATCCCAACCTCTCACTTCTGGTACCCGGGTGTGAATTGTCGCAGTCTTCATTTTTATAGTGCAACTTTAAAACTGGGTGATTCTAGCGTCCATCAAATTTAATTCGATTCTGTCATTATTCAACTCTCACAATGAGTTGTGCTACGAAATATTTATTTCAATAACTTTGACCGTGGTGTCGATATAAAATGTTATCAGTAAAAGCAGTCACTACTTTAGTAGGCAGGGGATAGATAGCAGCAGAGTACTACACTACCTTAGAAGCAAGAGTATAGCAGCAAAGTGCTACACTACCTTAGTAGACAGAGGATAGCAGCAGAGTACTACACTACTTTAGTAGGCAGGGTATAGCAGCAGAGTACTACACTACCCTGGTAGGTAGGGTATAGCAGCAGAGTACTACACTATCCTAGTAGGCAGGGTATAGCAGCAGAGCTCTACACTACCTTAGTAGACAGGGGATAGCAGCAGAGCACTACACTATCTCAGACAATCGCTACGAACATGTGCTGTTGTTGGGGTTTGTCACGTACAAAAGTAATCAGTAATCACAGTTTAGCCCAGTGGTTCTCAATTTCTTCTCTGCGAACCGCCCTCTTGGCACCATCAACTTAGCACCTCTTGTTAGCGCTCTTTGTTAGCAGCCCCTATTAGCGCCTCCAGTTAGCGCCTCCTTTTTTACCATAAAAAAACAAAGACAGGACGGTAGTTAGCGCAGACCTGTGAGTAAAATAACAAGATGATAAAATAAAATGTATTTGAACTTTTAATGAAACTATTTTTAAAAAAAACAACTTTTTCTTGAATTAATTTATTGATAAATTGATTAACTTAGTCCACAAATAACACAGCTTTTTCAAAGTAGGATTTTGTTTAGGAAGAAGTAAAAGGAACCTACTTTACATCGCACAAATATGCTACTTGTGTGCTTGGTGTTTGTTTAGTAAGTTGATAGAGTGATGTCGTTTCTTGAATGTCTCGTTCTTGATTGTCTTTTATAGTGCATAGGATCACATCAAATTTTCTTCTGAAGCTGAAACTCGGTAAGTACGTATTTCCCAACCTTTGGCTTTTTGCAGTGAAGTAGATGTTTATCATAATAACAAAATACATCTGCAACAAAAGATCGAATTATCGCCCAAATTAAAATTTCAATACAAGAAGATCCTACAAGCGCTCAGACAAACTTTATGTACCATGTTCAACTGGTGACAACATATTTAAGCTGTAGGTTGACTAGGATTTGACGATCACACAGGATGGCACCCTCACAAGGGGTGAAACCAAATGAAAACACGACAATTTGACAATGTTTTCTTCAAATAAGAACTCAATGAATTACATGAGGAGTGTGCCACCAGAGCAGGGTGCTACAAGATCCCGTAGCCAGCATAGCAAGTCGCCACCAGAAACAGAGGGCTATCAGACAGAGCAGGGTGCTACAAGATCCCGTAGCCAGCATAGCAAGTCGCCACCAGAAACAGAGGGCTATCAGACAGAGCAGGGTGTCACCCCAACGGGTTGCTACCAGAAAAAGGGTGTCAAGAGAAAGAGCAGGGCGCTCTCAGAATAGATTGCCACGGGATTACATTTCCTTTGGGTCAGCACTGAGAGATGAGTTAGCCTTTTAAACAACTTTCATAAATTGAACAGTGTCCAGTAGCTTCTAAAAGTGACTTGAAATGCGCGAAAGTCAATGCACTTTCATTTTTTATTCATCAGATGTTGGCGTGAATGAAACTATAAAAAGTGAAGACATTGGATAGTTTTTATAATATAATAAATAAATAGGTGGAGACAATCTCTCATTGATAGTAGTGAACCGTTGGTTAATTTGTAAGTAGTTAAACTTAGGCTAAGTCAATAGTAGTGAACTGTTGGTTAATTTGTAAGTAGTAAAACTTAGGCTAAGTCAATAGTAGTGAACTGTTGGTTAATTTGTAAGTAGTAAAACTTAGGCTAAGTCAATAGTAGTGAACTGTTGGTTAATTTGTAAGTAGTTAAACTTAGGCTAAGTCAATAGTAGTGAACTGTTGGTTAATTTGTAAGTAGTTAAACTTAGGCTAAGTCAATAGTAGTGAACTGTTGGTTAATTTGTAAGTAGTAAAACTTAGGCTAAGTCAATAGTAGTGAACTGTTGGTTAATTTGTAAGTAGTAAAACTTAGGCTAAGTCAATAGTAGTGAACTGTTGGTTAATTTGTAAGTAGTAAAACTTAGGCTAAGTCAATAGTAGTGAACTGTTGGTTAATTTGTAAGTAGTTAAACTTAGGCTAAGTCAATAGTAGTGAACTGTTGGTTAATTTGTAAGTAGTTAAACTTAGGCTAAGTCAATAGTAGTGAACTGTTGGTTAATTTGTAAGTAGTAAAACGGTTAATTTGTAAGTAGTTAAACTTAGGCTAAGTCAATAGTAGTGAACTGTTGGTTAATTTGTAAGTAGTTAAACTTAGGCTAAGTCAATAGTAGTGAACTGTTGGTTAATTTGTAAGTAGTAAAACTTAGGCTAAGTCAATAGTAGTGAACTGTTGGTTAATTTGTAAGTAGTAAAACTTAGGCTAAGTCAATAGTAGTGAACTGTTGGTTAATTTGTAAGTAGTAAAACTTAGGCTAAGTCAATAGTAGTGAACTGTTGGTTAATTTGTAAGTAGTAAAACTTAGGCTAAGTCAATAGTAGTGAACTGTTGGTTAATTTGTAAGTAGTTAAACTTAGGCTAAGTCAATAGTAGTGAACTGTTGGTTAATTTGTAAGTAGTTAAACTTAGGCTAAGTCAATAGTAGTGAACTGTTGGTTAATTTGTAAGTAGTAAAACGCAAGCTAAGTCGCGCTACTCTCCCTTATAAGAATAATGATTCTTGCATCTCTGTCAAGACTTAAAAATTGTCATGAACAAAGACATGAAATGGTACAAGCTTGTTTTGAAATGTCAGCATGACGATGACCTTCACTGACAAGGGATTGATCTGTCAGCATGACGATGACCATCACTGACAAGGGATTGATCTGTCAGCATGACGGTGACCTTCTTTGACAAGGGATTGACCTGTCATCATGATAATGAACATCTCTGACAAGGGATTGACCTGTCGTCGTGATGATGACCATCTATGACAAAAGATTGACCTGTCATCATGATAATGACCATCTATGACAAGGGATTGCCCAAAAGTTTATTTAAAATATAATATATTCGTCTGAAAAACTGTCATTGATTTACAAACAAATGTTATGATAATAATTAATTTTAATTATTTCTGCTTCCATCAAAGAATGCGTTGTAGCCAATATATCGGTGGCTCGTCTATAAAGTATATTCACTAACGTTGCACAGTATACCGATAACGTCCTCTTAAGCAAATATTTCTTCTTGTTAATAGGCCCTTGTACTGTTTTTTTTTCTTTCTCTAATACTATTTATTTTATTTTTAAACTTTTATTTTATTTATTTTTTTTTTTAAATATTCCACCACCGCCCCCATAAAATAGTCGACGGAGTTAACACCTCCGAAACATCACACAAGATAAACAGTGTCCCGTCTCCAAACACTTCAATAGTAGCGACCACCAGGGCAAGGCGGACTTTTCCATAAGTGCGATTAAGGCTAGCAGGAACACCGCCAGCCGGGTCAATTTGGAACACAAGACTTATCCTGACTTACGGCACTTTGACGCCAGATGGGATTAATGTTATGTCTCTGTTCACAGCTTGACCCTAGCTCCGCCCCTTCACGTTCTGACCTATCACAGGGAACTTTTTTCTCCCCCATTTTTTTTTGCCGCTGCATATTTAAACTCTCACTCACTTTCTTTCTACCACACTTCTATTGCTGCCCACAGATACTACTTACTAGCTAAGTGCTATTTCTTATTTTTATTTTTATACCGTTTTTTTTTCTGTTGTTTTGTTCGCTGACGAAGGCTTTCTGCCGAGACGTTCACTGTTTTGTTGCGTTTATTTTTTCAGGTTTAACCCTACTCTGTTTTACTCATTTTATTTTGTACTAACCTGATTACAGTCGCTTCCCTTATTACCCCCCTTCCCCCCCCCCATAAATAGTCGCAGCGCCTCCCTAAATTCATTGAGTATTTTACCGCCCGGCGTCTCATGGTCATCTCACCACTTTTTGAACCACTGACGTCAACATTCATTGCATCACATAACACATTTACCTGATATTCATGATCTACCAACCAGCGTTGTCGGCGTTATGTTTGTCTTCATTTCTTGTGACAAGGCTTTTGTTGTTAACAAGTTGTCCCCCCTTCAGTTGAGTTAACTCCTTTTATTACTGTACCAAAGTCTCAACCGCTGAACCGAAAAACATCATTCTAGAACATCCCCTTACAAACACCATATTACAAACACCATTTACAACCACCATGTTACAAACACCATGTTACGAACACCATGTTACAAATACACGTTCAGACATTTGTTTTTATAAGAATGCTGCATATTGTTTATAAATAAGATTAGCCCTTCATCTTGTCATTCATGAAGGAAAAAAAAAAAAAGAAGAAAACTGGGCTTTCGTTTCTCTGACAATGTCGAGGCCTTTCATGATCCTAAACCAATCGATGGAGGTGGGATTTATTGACCAAACCAATCGATGGAGGTGGGATTTATTGACCAAACCAATCGATGGAGGTGGGATTTATTGACCAAACCAATCGATGGAGGTGGGATTTATTGACCAAACCAATCGATGGAGGTGGGATTTATTGACCAAACCAATCGATGGAGGTGGGATTTATTACAATGAGTTTTGTCAGGGTACTGCAGCAATTTTGGGGTACTGTAGCAATGTTGGGGTACTGCAGCAATGATGGGGTACTGCAGCAATGATGGGGTACTGCAGCAATGTTGGGGTACTGCAGCAATGTTGGGGTACTGTAGCAATAAATGGATATGTAGCAATAATTGGATATGTAGCAATGTAGGGGTACTGTAGCAATGTTGGGGTACTATAGCAATGATGGGGTACTGTAGCAATAATTGGATATGTAGCAATGTTGGGGTACTGTAGCAATGTTTGGGTACTGTAGCAATGATGGGGTACTGTAGCAATAATGGGATATGTAGCTATGATGGGGTACTGTAGCAATGATGGGGTACTGAAGCAATGATGGGGTACTGTAACAGTAATGGGATATGTAGCAATGATGAGGTACTGTAGCAATGATGGTGTACTGTAGCAATAATGGCTATTGTAGCAATGATGGTGTATGGAGCAATGATGCGTACTAATTAATGATGTGGTAGAGAGAATTGTTGGCGTAGGGTAAAAATGATGGAGTAGTGGGGCAATGATGGTGTAGGGGAGCAATGATGGTGTAGGGGAGCAATGATACAGTATGGTGAGCAATAATGGGGTATGGAGCAATGATGAGTTGGTCGAAAAATTATAGGGTAGAAGAGCAATGATTATGTAAGGAGAAATTATGGGGTAGAGGAGAAATTATGGGGTAGGTAGCAATGATTGGGTAGGTCAGAAATAATGTGGTAGGGGATACTTTTTGAAGAAGGGGACAATTATGAGCAGGGGAGAAATCATGAGCTGAAGACAAATCATGGGATAGTTGAGCAATGTTGGGGTATGGGATCAATGATTGGGTAGTGGAGCAATCATGGGGCAGAAAATAGTGATGGGGTAGGGGAGACATCATGGGGTAGGAAAGAATGATGGGATATGCTACAAATCATGAACTAGGGGATATATGATGTGGTAGTTATGCAATATTGGAGGACTGGAGCAATGATGGGGTAGGGAGAAATCATGGGGTAGGGGCGCTAATATGAGTTAGGAGTGCAATACTTGGGCAGGGTAGTCAGGATGGGGTATGGGGAGCAGCAATGGGGCTTAGCGAAATATTGGTGGGTAGAAATGATGGGATAGGTGAGAAATGATGGAGTATTGGAGCAATGATAGGATAGGGAAGAAAGCGTGGGCCAGTTGAGCAATGATGGTGTCGAGGAACAATGGTGGTTTCGAGGAACAATGATGGTGTCGAGGCACAATGATGGTGTCGAGAAGCAATGATGGTGTCGAGAAGCAATGATGGAGTCGAGGGGCAATGATGGTAGTTTTAAAACATAAAATGATAATGTCGTATCCTAATTTTGTATAATAATTGTATTCACCTCATTATAATTAAAAGCTCTTTAAAAATTCACTTTTTAATGGTGGCCCTGGGGTGCGTTTCTAGTAGACGTTCTCTTTGTGAAAGACTGACAGCCTTGTTATCCTCCCATAAAAACAACAAAAGGAAGTTATTTGAATCATATTAAGTAGAAGCGAATTAGGTTTACGGTCTAAAATCTCGCAAACTGATTTTTTTTAAAAGTAATTTGTAAAAATGAGAATAGGGACTACTACACAAATAGCTTCAATAGTATTATTTAAAACATACTTCTCTTTGTTGGCCACTTACTCTCATACCCACGCAACAACCACATACTAAACACACAAAAACCACATACTAAACACACAACAACCACATACTAAACACACAACAACCACATACTAAACACACAACAACCACATACTAAACACACCACAACCACATACTAAACTCACAACAACCAAATACTAAACACACAACAACCACATACTAAACACACAACAACCACATACTTAAACACACCACAACCACATACTAAGCACACAACAACCACATACTAAACACACCACAACCACGTTCTAAACACACAACCACATACTAAACTCACAACAACCAAATACTAAACACACAACAACCACATACTAAACACACAACAACCACATACTTAAACACACAACTACCACATAATAAACACACCACAACCACGTACTTAACACACCACAACCACATACTAAGCACACAACAACCACATACTAAACACACCACAACCACGTTCTAAACACACAACCACATACTAAACACACAACAACCACATACTTAAACACACAACAACCACATACTAAACACACCACAACCACATACTAAACACACAACAACCACATACTTAAACACACCTTTCATCCACTCAGTTTTCTTAAAGATACAAAAAATGTTTGAGTAAAGCACAAAGACAGAAGCATTCAAGTTTTACTAAGTAGTTTGTCAGGAGATAATAGTGATGATGATTTTAACATAAAGGGGGCGTAACTAATGTGCTTTTTTTATTGAAGGGAGAAAACTAATCCCAATGGGAAATGCATGAATGCAAATAGTTCACGGCTAAAACTAAAATAAGACAAAAATGATATAATTAAAAACGAATTATTTTTACAAAATGGCTGACAGTTGTTAATTAAATAATGTGTCATTTAGCTGGTAAAACTAATCATTTCCTCAATTTTTCCATTCATCCACCTGGTCATTTTTGTAAACCATTTTCTTTTTCGTTTTACGTGTTCCAAAACAGGACATTCCCAACTACACATCGACCCCTTCACCCACCTACCAATTTGTTCGAACAGGACATTCCCAACTACACATCGACCCCTTCACCCACCTACCAATGTGTTCGAACAGGACATTCCCAACTACACATCGACCCCCTTCACCCACCTACCAATGTGTTCGAACAGAACATTCCCAACTACAAATCGACCCCTTCACCCACCTACCAATGTGTTCGAACAGGACATTCCCAACTACACATCGACCCCCTTCACCCACCTACTAAAATCTACATTTTCCATATCTCTAAACGACCAAACGAAAATTTAATTTTTCTTGACACACCCCAAAATCCATCAAGTCATGCTTTTTAAATAATTGTCACATATATATTTTTAACACATTTCCTTTCATTGTCTTCCTAAACATTCATGTTCCTAAACATTCATCTTCTCGATATTTGTTGACCTATCGATTTAACTTTCCACCCCCATGTATCATTGCACAATTTATTGATCCATTAAATCATCCATTAATCCATTAAAACATCAACTCATTCATTACATCATCCATCCATCCATTAAAGCATCTATCAACCTACTAAAGCACCCATCCGTCCACTGACGCATCTTCACCCACTATGCTAAATCACTCATTCACCTACTATGCTAAATCACTCATTCACCCACTAAGATAAATCATCAATTCACCCATTAAGCTAAATCATTCAATCACCCACTAAGCTAAATCATCCATTCAACCTCTAAGCTAAATCATCCATTCAACCTCTAAGCTAAATCATCCATTCACCTACTAAGCTAAATCATCCATTTAACCACAAAGCTAAACCATCAATTCACTCACTGAACTAGATCATCCATTCACTCACCAATCCCTCCACCCTCTAAATCATCCATCCATTCATTTAAGATCCGTCCACTCATCAAGCATCCACCCCCCACCCCTTTCTGACCCAACCACTTACTGTCATTGTGTTGTCTTTACTACTCTCCTCTTTTAAAGTCCATCTTCTTCTTGACCTAGAAATTATTCCATCGGCTGCTATTGTTAGTGCTGGCTCTAACCGGCGCTCCGCAACTGGTGTGCCGCGAGATTATACCAGATGTGCCGCAACAAAAGCGGGAGAACCACAGAGCTAAATTTGGGCACGTTAATATGACAAAAGGCGTGCTGAGTGACACGGAACAATCATTCGCTTATTACCAATTTTGCAACAATCATTCACTTATTACCAATTTTGCAACAATCATTTGCTTATTACCAATTTTGCAACAATCATTTGCTTATTACTAATCTTGCAATAATCATTTGCTTATTAGCAATCTTGCACACTGGAGCGTTCATAGATCACAGAATATGGGTTGGTTAAAATGTATTTAAATATAGCGAATTGCTCCAAGTAAACCGATTTTAGACTCCAAAGCAGTGGTTCTCAAAGTATTTGATGCCCCTTTCAGGCTTGGAATATTTAGGGGGTGATGGGACGTCTCGCCGGGGAATCAAATAATAATGAAACAAGGTTGAAATAAAAGACTATTGTCACTCATTACGAGAAGTGAGCAAGAACCTTTGAGCTAACGTTCAAAGACAATCACAAACGGCAACCAAATTGCAACAGTGGATGCATACTCAGCCCGGCGACATTCATTGGCAATAATTTGTAGAATTCAATTGACTTTATAAATGAGCCAGAAGAGTGTCAAATTAAAACCTTATTACCAAATCACTGGTGGATCAAAAAGCATCAGATAACATTGCTTTCTTAATTGCTTATTTTGGAATGTTCATATGAAGCGAACGGGGAATTCATCTTGCAAACAGTTAGGTAACGTCTTATGTTCCTGGCAACACGGGGGATGGCAATCTTGAAGATTGTAGATTGCCTCTCAAATGAAGGAGTCAACTTTGGAGACAATGATTTAACTGCCTCATGAACGCCCTTTGTTACACAAAGCAAATTGGATTATGTTTTTTATTTTTTTAAATCGTTTAAATTAAATTCGTTTTTCTTCATAACTGGCTGGCTGGGTGGCTGGCTAAATCTTCGGACGGCTAATTGACCCACTGCCCGTCACCTATTGGGATTCCTATAAAGTGCGTTACTGAATGCATGTTTTGTCAAATTCACAGCCCTACCCCCAAATGATCTCTAACATATTTTTTAATGATTTATTAGGGTTGTTTTTACGGTTGTTTAATTTTCCATCCTTTCTATTAACTTGACTTTTGTTGGCGTGTTTAAGGCAAATCATTGGACGGCTTATTGGCTCACCTCCCATCATCCTATACAGCTGAAGCTTGGCACATAGTCTCGAGGTCGATGACAACATAGTCTTACAAATTTTCAGACCTAACTCCCACCCTCAACCCCCCAAAAAATCAGTTACCACTAATTTGACAAAATAAAATTCCCGATGACTGCGCTAAATGAGATTCTTTAAAATAAAAATATAAACGAAAGGTTTTTTGGTGCATAATCTTTTCTTTTGTGTTAACGGAACTATTAGGTGCAATAAATCTGCTTTGTTAAAGTCATTATCATCAGTCAGTGAGTACCATCAGTCAGTGAGTACCATCAGTCAGTGAGTACCATCAGTCAGTGAGTACCATCAGTCAGTGAGTACCATCAGTCAGTGAGTACCATCAGTCAGTGAGTACCATCAGTCAGTGAGTACCATCAACCAGTGAGTACCATAAGTCAGTGAGTACCATCAGTCAGTCAGTACCATCAGTCAGTCAGTACCATCAGTCAGTGAGTACCATCAGTCAGTGAGTACCATCAGTCAGTGAGTACCATCAGTCAGTGAGTACCATCAGTCAGTGAGTACCATCAGTCAGTGAGTACCATCAGTCAGTGAGTACCATCAGTCAGTGAGTACCATCAGTCAGTGAGTACCATCAGTCAGTGAGTACCATCAGTCAGTGAGTACCATCAGTCAGTGAGTACCATCAGTCAGTGAGTACCATCAGTCAGTGAGTACCATCAGTCAGTGAGTACCATCAGTCAGTGAGTACCATCAGTCAGTGAGTACCATCAGTCAGTGAGTACCATCAGTCAGTGAGTACCATCAGTCAGTGAGTACCATCAGTCAGTGAGTACCATCAGTCAGTGAGTACCATCAGTCAGTGAGTACCATCAGTCAGTGAGTACCATCAGTCAGTGAGTACCATCAGTCAGTGAGTACCATCAGTCAGTCAGTACCATCAGTCAGTCAGTACCATCAGTCAGTGAGTACCATCAGTCAGTGAGTACCATCAGTCAGTGAGTACCATCAGTCAGTGAGTACCATCAGTCAGTGAGTACCATCAGTCAGCCAGTACCATCAGTCAGTCAGTACCATCAGTCAGTGAGTACCATCAGTCAGTGAGTACCATCAGTCAGTCAGTACCATCAGTCAGTCAGTACCATCAGTCAGTCAGTACCATCAGTCAGCCAGTACCATCAGTCAGTCAGTACCATCAGTCATTCAGTACACAAAAAAATCTAACTTAAAATCTCAATTATATATAAAAAAAAAGAATTCTCAAGGGCTTAACATTAGCATAATATCACTACACAATATATCTAATTAAATTTAATTACTCTGTCTCGGACACAATCGTATGTGACTTACTTCGTGCGACAGACAGCAATGGATTGTGACGTATGCTTGGGTGTTGCTTGTTGGTAGTAGTTTTCATTTTCCTTACTCTAACGACAACATAAAAAACTTCGGCTACTCAGTACCATCAGTCAGTCAGTAGCATCAGCTAGTCAGTATCATCAGGTCAGTCATTACCATCAGCTAGTCAGTATCATCAGGTCAGTCAGTACCATCAGTCAGTCAGTACCATCAGTCAGTCAGTACCATCAGTCAGTCAGTACCATCAGCTTGTCAGTATCATCAGGTCAGTCAGTGCCATCAGTCAGTCAGTACCATTAGTCAGTCAGTACCATCAGTCAGTCAGTATCATCAGTCAGTCATTACCATCAGTCAGTCAGTATCATCAGTCAGTCAGTACAATCAGTCAGTCAGTATCATCAGGTCAGTCAGTACCATCAGCTAGTCAGTATCATCAGGTCAGTCAGTACCATCAGTCAGTCAATACCATCAGCTAGTCAGTATCATCAGGTCAGTCAGTACCATCAGTCAGTACCATCAGTCAGTCAGTACCATCAGCTTGTCAGTATCATCAGGTCAGTCAGTGCCTTCAGTCAGTCAGTACCATCAGTCAGTCAGTACCATCAGTCAGTCAGTATCATCAGTCAGTCAGTACCATCAGTCAGTCAGTATCATCAGTCAGTCAGTACCATCAGCTAGTCAGTATCATCAGGTCAGTCAGTACCATCAGTAAGACAGTACCATCAGTCAGTCAGTACCATCAGTCAGTCAGTACCATCAGCTTGTCAGTATCATCAGGTCAGTCAGTACCATCAGTCAGTCAGTACAATCAGTCAGTCAGTATCATCAGGTCAGTCAGTACCATCAGCTAGTCAGTATCATCAGGTCAGTCAGTACCATCAGTCAGTCAATACCATCAGCTAGTCAGTATCATCAGGTCAGTCAGTACCATCAGTCAGCCAGTACCATCAGTCAGTCAGTACCACCAGTCAGTCAGTACCATCAGTCAGTCAATATCATCAGCCAGTAAGTATCATCAGTCAGTATGTTAAAGTAAATATTAATTGTAAACAGGAAGTGTCATGATAATCACCAAAGATAATCTGGCTAAGATAAATAATCGCACACAGTTTGCAAAAACTAAATCACTGCTTTCAAAACTTTGCAGTTTCGTTTTGCACCTCTCACCAGTCAGTTTTTCTTTTCTACTTATTGCATTCATGGCACACATACAAATAAACATAAATTGTTGTTGTTTTGTTGTTGTTGTTTTTTCTTTTTTTGTTTTTTTGTACAAATATTCAGATAATATTATTTGAACACTCAGACCTGGCTTCGTTTCACTGTCGGGGTCTGGGTATTCTTTGGGTGTGTGTAATAACAGGCTCGGTCTTATTTCTAATCAATGAAATACAATGTCCTACGTTCTTTTTTTTTTTTTTCTTTTTTTTTTTTTTTGAGTAAAATATATCTATGGAATTTAGCTTACAATTATTTTTTTTTTTTTTTTTATTTTATTTTTTGTTTTTTTTTTTTTTTTTTTTTTTTTTTTTTTTTTTTTTTTTTTTTTTTTTTTTTTTTTTTTTTTTGTGAGTAAAATATATCAATGGAATTTAGCTTACAATTAATGAGCCTATAGCTCACTATCAATGGAATGTTGCTTGGTATTAATGGAATGTAGTTTATTATCAATAGCCTTTGGCTTACTGTCAATGGAATGTAGCTTACTATCAATAGCCTTAGGTTTACTATCAATGGAATGTAGTTTACTACCAATAGTCTTTGGCTTACTGTCAATGGAATGTAGCTTACTACCAATAGACTTTGGCTTACTGTCAATGGAATGTAGCTTATTATCAATAGCCTTCAGCTTAAAATCATAATTAGAAATAATCAACACGATCAAGTGACTACCGTGAGTTACGACCCAGGACATGACGACGTCCACCCGACAAATGAACTGTGACGTCAACCAGTGACTAACACCTAATAACAAACATAATGACTGACATTCAATTAACTAACCCTGCCCATGGTTGTCTCCCCTTCAGCTCCCGTGTACCAAGAGTAATCCCCCCCCAACCCCCCCCCCCCCCCACAAACCTCCTGGAAGTGAGCACTGCCACTGCACATGTTGACGGGGGCAGCCAGGGATGAGAGGCACGCGCTGCCCGGACCGCTAGCATCGTCTGCTCAGAGCCGGCTCGTTTTACCTGCGGTCTCTCACCTGTAGACGTTCGCAGTGGCTGAGTGTCGTTGAGCTGGATAAGTGGATACGTTTTTCGCTATTACCGTGTTTAGTTGTGGATTATCTTGGAGACCCCACACAAAATAAAACGGAAAGATGCTTGACAACAGGTAAAACAAATTACTTAGCATTGAAACATCTTGCTTTAAAGTGTTGTTAATTCACAATACATCGATTCGGCTTATTTTATTTCGATCAAACCATCAGTTTAATTTGCACCGTTATTTGTGTACGCTACCCCCCCCCCCACAGCTCCCCACGCCACCTACAGAGCCCCTTTCATGACAGTAGATCTTTGTGGTCGTTAGGGATCATTGATATTTCATAGGGATTACATCGCGGTCATCTTTGTCTTTATCACGTGAACTCTGTTGGGGCAATCAATAGATGGCAGTAATCAAAAAGGGTGGGGGGGGGGGAGGGGGGGAGCTTTCACGAGCGTTGGTGTGGGTGTACGTTTATGTGTGGATGTGGGTATACGTGCATGTGTGTGGGTCTCGTATTGAGAAACGAATGACCAGTCACTAGCACTATGGATTGTACTATAGTGTAGAGTACAACAATTACATCAGGTGCGCAGTAGGTGAAGTGACAGTATCCCATGGAGTATGGTGTGCGGTGGTTGCTTAAGTTAGCTGCCTTATTTGAGAGTGAGGGGGGTTGTGGTAGTGGGGATGTCGTAGGGGGTGTGGTGTGGGGGTGTGGGGTTTGTGGTAGGGGGGCGTTGTGAGGGGGTTGTATTGTAAGGGTACGTGGTAAGGGGTGTGATATAAGGATTTAGTAAGGGGATGTGATAGGAGGATGTGGTCGGGGTTGTTTCAGGGGACTGTGGTAGGACGATGTGCTCAAATAGAAATGGTCAAAATTTTAAAGAGCATATAGAAAGAACGATTTTACAAACATTTAAACGATCATATCAGAAAAAAGTTTTACTAATTTTTTTAAAAAAAGGATATTAAATTTGTTCATATTTAAGGACGATTTTAAAAAAAATTAAATATCTTTGAAGTGACCTTATGGTCTATACTTTCAAGGTCAATAAAATAGTATAGCCGAAGTGGCGTGCGAAACCAGTTCATTTACAATGGGCCAGTTTCACATGTTCAAATATCAATGCACAGAATGTAGGGAATTAATACGTTTCTCTTTAAGTTGCTTTTGGGGCGCAGTTACGTAGCTCGAGAAGCTGCCCCACAGGGAGGGTCAAGTAGCTAGGGTTAAGTACCTCAAAGAGAGGGTCAATATTTTTGGTCACCCTTTCCACGTTTGAAAAAACTGCAGTTGGCCGAAAAAGCCAGCCCTCCATATAAAGAAAACAAGTGCCGTCTTAAGGCATGGGCACGGTGGGCACTTGGCCAGGGCCCCGCGCTTCTAGGGGGCCCCTTGCTTCTAGGGGGCCCCGCGCTTCTAGGGGGCCCCACGCTTCTAGGGGGCCCCTTGCTTCTAGGGGCCCCGCGCTTCTAGGGGGCCCCGCGCTTCTAGGGGGCCCCGCGCTTCTAGGGGACTCACTCTTATAAAGGCTTCATGTTGCAAATATTGTTAATGAATATTGAAAAGTTTTGGCCATTAAATTTGATTTAAAAATCAGTGAACAGCACGTTTCCCAATTTTAGCCCACGATTTTATCGGCACGTTCCAAAATTATTATTATAAATGCGAATCACAAGTTGGATACTTTATTAACTTTTAAAGGGCAATAACTCTCGTCAACAAGTTTTACTTCTCCCAGATACGAATCGAAAAATAACAAAGTTAGAGTATTTGTTTACAATCATGTTAGACAAAGATGTTTGCCCCAGGCGGTAATAACCCTAATACGCCTCTGCTCCGTAGTGAAATTAGTGGTCAAAAATATATCGTAGCACCAGTTAAAGTGCTACTGAATTTAGTTAGCATTATATAAGGAATTTGTAGGTCACCAATGAATAATTATTTTTAAAAGTAATTTTATTTTTTTTTTAAAATCAAAAACAAAACCCAAATAACTTTATATTTTTCCAAAGGAAAAATATTTGGTATTCTGTGTCTGAAAAACATATTTAGATGATAAATAGAACCCAACAGTCACCGTATGTCTGAGCTGTAGGCAGAAATATATAGGCATTTAGACAGTCACCGTATGTCTGAGCTGTAGGCAGAAATATATAGGCATTTAGACAGTCACCGTATGTCTGAGCTGTAGGCAGAAATATATAGGCATTTAGAAATAATTTGTGCTCACTGTTTAAAGCGCAAAGTCATTTTCATCTTACATACCGGGTAGCTCAAACACTTACATACCGGGTAGCTCAAACACTTACATACCGGGTAGCTCAAACACTTACATACCGGGTAGCTCAAACACAGAGATCGATTTTTATTAATGGCACCCTTTCTATTGATCATTTCCCGATGATCGTTTTAAGCGGGGGCACGTGTCAGTCTGAAGGGACAGACAAATCCATTTTTTTAAAATAATTACCTGTATCTTTTAAACGGATTGCTGCTATTACTACAGAAATACTGGTAACCAATGAATACATTTCTATGTGTTGAACCCCTTAACCGGGAATAATATTGTTTTTATAAATGGAGCGCAGAGGAGAAAAAGAGCTGAGGAGACAAGGAAAACGGAAATTTAAGAGTCAAAGTATTATTCAATAAGTTATGATTCCACTTCAGACATTTCACACATTGATCACCTGACATTTACGGTCCGGGACATTCGAGGATGTAAGTCTGTGGAACGTTTGATCATGTTAATTTCCATATTTTCCCATGCCGCAAAGGATCTAGCAGACACTGTTGTGTATCAAAGGATCTAGCAGACACTGTTGTGTATCAAAGGATCTAACAGACACTGTTGTGTATCAAAGGATCTAACAGACACTGTTGTGTATCAAAGGATCTAGCAGACACTGTTGTGTATCAAAGGATCTAGCAGACACTGTTGTGTATCAAAGGATCTAGCAGACACTGTTGTGTATCAAAGGATCTAGCAGACACTGTTGTGTATCAAAGGATCTAACAGACACTGTTGTGTATCAAAGGATCTAGCAGACACTGTTGTGTATCAAAGGATCTAGCAGACACTGTTGTGTATCAAAGGATCTAACAGACACTGTTGTGTATGTTTCCTAGATTGTCTGTGACAACACATAGTTTCCTAGATGCAGACACTGTTGTGTATCAAAGGATCTAACAGACACTGTTGTGTATCAAAGGATCTAACAGACACTGTTGTGTATCAAAGGATCTAGCAGACACTGTTGTGTATCAAAGGATCTAACAGACACTGTTGTGTATCAAAGGATCTAGCAGACAATGTTTTGGATTTCCTGAATGAAAACGAAATTCCGCCTTCAATTTGCCGTGGTCAATCGTATGACAAAGCTTAACATTTCTATGTCTGGACGCCACACTTGATTGCAAGCACGAGTTTGCCGTGTATATATCTTGTGCTGGACACGGCCTGAACCTATTGGGCTTAACAAGAGCAGAGTTTTGTCTACAACTTGGACAATTCTTTGACTTTGTTCAGCGCCTATATACCATTTTCTCAGCTTCCACACATCGATGGAATGTTCTGGTATCTTCGTTAGGAAAATCTCTCGTTGTCGTAAAGCATCTGTCTGACACAAGATGGTCGGCACATTTTGATGCCGTCGACGTTTCGAACAAAATACAAGATGGTCTGGACTCTGTATGAGCTGACAATGATCAGGAAAAGAAAAAACGAGGCGTGAGGCAGAAAGACTAAGTAATAAAATGGAGAAACTGATAATGTATCATCATCTGGGATGAATTATAATGTATTTCTGATAATGTTTTAAAACCATTATTGCACGGGAATAATTTTTTATGCACAAAAAAAAAAAAAAAAAAAAAAAAAAAAAAAAATAAAAAAAAAAAAAAAAAAANCTTTATTGAATGTTTATTCTTATTTTACAATTTTATTCCTCTTGGTGAGGTGGGTTGGGACCAACAACGGTTTGCGCCCCCCCCCCCCCCCCACTGTTTGAGCATTGGGCAAGTGCCCCACTTCGCCTCCCTTCTAACGACCCTGGTGTGTTGCTGGGGGCCCCAGTGCATTGCTGTGCCCAGGGCCCCCTATGTTCTTAAGACGGCCCTGTCCCCCCCCCCTTTCCTAGAACCTTTTCTTATGTAATCATTTGCTTGGACTCTCTATCAAATGTCTGTTGTTTTTTTTTTTGCTGATGGTTTCATCTGCTGATGGTTATATCCCTTTGGTAGATCTGTCTGTGGTTTTATCCCTTTGGTAGATCTGTCTGTGGTTTTATCCCTTTGGTAGATCTGTCTGTGGTTTTATCCCTTGGTGGATCTGTCTGTTGTTTCATATTCTCGCTGTTCCAAATTTCACTGTCGGAACTTAAGTTAACATTTCCTCTTATTTTGTTGTAGAGACATTTTGACATGCATTTTCTAGTTACTCCATGTTAGCCTTCAGCTTGTAGCAGTTGTTGTTGTTGCTGGTGGCGTTGGTGTTGGAGGTGGTTATGGTGATGTGCGCGTGCTCTAGGATATCATGTTCCCCGAGCCACCAACCCAATCGCAGCTGAGCAATCGTCGGTTCAAACCTTGTCAACTGGTATCTGCTTATCACCGATATCGGAGCCTTACTTATCAGTTCAGCTGCTCCATTTCCCGCCAATAATAGAAGCAGACGTGAGAGATAAGACAGTGGGAACCATCTGTTGGTTACAACATCTTCTTGCTCACACTAAATTATTGTTTACTAAATAATTGTTCAATAAGTAATTGTTTACTAAATAAGTGTGCACTAAATAAGTGTTCACTAAATAAGTGTTTTCTAAATAATTGTTCACTAAATAATTGTTCACTAAATAATTGTTCACTAAATAATTATTCACTAAACAATTGTTCACTAAAAATTGTTCACTAAATAATTTTTCACTAAATAATTGTTTTATCCGTGGTCATTATGCATCTCTTTGTATCTTGATGGTTGAGATCACATTCGCGTCAAATGTCCGATTTCAAACATTGGAGAATGTCAACAAATCTACTAAGATGGACATCAACCACCTTTAAGTGTTATCCACACACAAAACAATAATCGATCGTTGTATTGTTATCTGGGCATTTCTATAACAGATGCCGTTGTTATGAAACGGGTCTCCTTAGAACTTACTAGAAGTAATTGTTCTGCCATCATTTATCAACACCATGGACTACGCACGCCAATGTATTCACTGATGTTTGATCTCAATCACGTGGTATGTCTGCCACCCTGAAGAATACGATTATACCATACCTCAGTCTTGCATTATATTCCACTGTTTGCGTGTAAATGTATGCTTGTTTCAGTGTTGTATGTTGGATATCAGTGTTGTATGTTGGTTGTTAGTGTTGAAGGCTGGTTGCCAGTGTTGTATGTTAGTTGTCAGTGTTGTTGGTTACATGCCAGTGTTGTATGTTAGTTGTCAGTGTTGTTGGTTACATGCCAGTGTTGTAAGTTAGTTGTCAGTGTTGTTGGTTAGATGCCAGTGGTGTATGTTGGTTGTCAATATTCTATGTTAATCGTCAGTATTATATGTCAGTTGTCAGTATTCTTTGTTAGTTGTCAGTATTCTATGTTAGTTGTCAGTGTTGTATGTTGGTTGCCAGTTTTGTATGTAGGTTGTCAGTGTTGTATGTTGATTTTCAGTGTGGTATGTAAGATTCCAGTTGTCAGTGTTGTATGATAGTTGTCAGTGCTGTATCTTGGTTTTAAGTTTTGTATGTTTGTTGTATCTTTTTTTCTAGTATTGTATATTAGTTGTCAGTGTTGTATGTTAGTTGTCAGTGTTGTATGTTAGTTGTCAGTGTTGTATGTTAGTTGTCAGTGGTGTATCTTGGTTACCAGTGTTGTATGTTATTGGTTATCAGTGTCGATGTTGATTGCCAGTGTTGTATGTTAGTTTCCAGTGTTGTATGTTGTTGCCAGTGTTGTATGTTGGTTGCCAGTGTTGTATGTTGGTTGCCAGTATTTATGTTGGTTGCCAGTGTTGTACGTTAGATGTCAGTGTTCGCCTCAAAGCTGTAAAAGTCCGTGCTGCCTACCGTTACAGGCTACAAAGATTTAATCTGTGTTAATAGTTGGCTCGTAGACGAGGCAATACGTATCCAAAGACTGATCTAACAGGATGCAAAGAAACACGATACCGAAGCTAGTGATACTAAAATTATATTTAATTATATGCATAAATTTCTATACATAGACGAATGTGAGTACAGAAGCAAAAAGTGTATCAACTTACAGCAAGTGGTGGGGGGTGGGGGGAATGGTACAATCCTCAAAATAGAAATAGTAATTTATGCACGCAATAATAAAAACGTCTCTTTTTCCTATCTATAAGTCTCTGTTAGTTATCACTCATTATGTCTCGATATTTTACAGAAATTAAATCCGAACGCACTAGTACAGATAATCTAGAAATTCCGTCACATATTGGCATTCTTAAGAACAAGATGGAACGCGTTCGAATGTAAACAAACACTCCCCCTGCCAGGGCGGGAGTGAGCAGGGAAAATGTGACAACACATTAAGCACGTGACGTTACTTTCAAGGTCAAGCCAACCAGGCAAATCTAAAAGGTGGTAGCTAAAAAAATTCCCTGTTGAAGTTTTTAAACACTAACCCTTGAAGTACTCGTCTGCACAGTCCTTTTGATACCTGTAGCGACGGCAAACTCTGACTACATATAAAACAAATCCTATTTTAAAAAGAAACTTTAATTAGTGAGGTAATTGAGTCACTGCGACTAACTCTGGTGACCTTAGGGAATTTCAAGGGGGATCAATTTATTAAATGCTTTAAATGGATCTAACCGTTGCAGTAATCCTGGAACTTGCACTTCTAAATGTCTGCACTGTAGACCAATGGCTGTAAGACGTTGGGCTAGACTCTTTAAGAATTTACTCACGTGAAGAAAAAAACGTGAACTCCGACATTAGGAAAACTGGAAATCAGATCTACCTCAGAAATGAAACTAATTGACTTGCGGCCAAAAAGATTTGAACATGGTTCGTGCTGTGTTCAAAAATGACAGTTCTTAACACCTAGTGATCGTCCAGGTGAGCGCAAGAGTTTTTACCGGCATTCAGCACTCACTTCTTGAGAGATAACAGTGATGAAGTGGGGAAGGGTGTTAAGAGATTTAAAATTCCTTGCCTACATGCAAGAAGATTATTACACACACAGCAAAAATGCCGGTGTATTTAGTAAGTCTGACGTCACGATGATGTAGTTTAAATGTTGTTTAGTGAATGTGTGGTGGTTGATGGCATAGCTGTGTGATGGTTGATGGCATAGCTGTGTGATGGTTGATGGCATAGCTGTGTGATGGTTGATAGCAGGGCCGTGTGATAGTTGATAGCAGGGCTGTGTGATGGTTGATGGCATAGATGTGTGGTGGTTGATGGCATAGCTGTGTGATGGTTGATAGCAGGGCTGTGTGATAGTTGATAGCAGGGCTTTGTGATGGTTGATAGCAGGGATGTGTGATGGTTGATAGCAGGGCTGTGTGGTGGTTGATGGCATAGCTGTGTGGTGGTTGATGGCATAGCTGTGTGGTGGTTGATGGCATAGCTGTGTGGTGGTTGATGGCATAGCTGTGTGGTGTTTGATGGCATAGCTGTGTGGTGGTTGATAGCATAGCTGTGTGGTGGTTGATGGCATAGCTGTGTGGTGGTTGATGGCATAGCTGTGTGACGGTTGATAGCAGGGCTGTGTGATGGTTGATAGCAGGGCTGTGTGACGGTTGATAGCAGGGCTGTGTGATGGTTGATAGTAATGCTGTGTGATGGTTGATGGCAGAGCTGTGTGATGGTTGATGGCAGGACTGTGTGATGGTTGATGGAAGGGATGTGTGATGGTTGATGGAAGGGATGGGTGATGGTTGATTGAAGGGATGTGTGATGGTTGATTGAAGGGATGTGTGATGGTTGATTGAAAGGATGTGTGATGGTTGATTGAAGGGATGTGTGATGGTTGATGGAAGGGATGTGTGATGGTTGATTCTAGGGATGAGTGATGGTTGATGGAAGGGATGTGTGATGGTTGATTGAAGGGATGTGTGATGGTTGATTTAAGGGATGTGTGATGGTTGATTGAAGGGATGTGTGATGGTTGATTTAAGGGATGTGTGATGGTTGATTGAAGGGATGTGTGATGGTTGATTGAAGGGATGGGTGAAGAAAAAAAAAAAAGGGGGGGGGGGTGAGGGTAAAGACCGCCGGTTTCAGGGAGAACCAAAATAGTCATGTTCCATTTCATCTCTATATATTAAGGCCATGGATCTATACTTGACACAGAACTGCAAAAATAAGTCACATAACTGAAAATGTCAGTCGCACAACTGCAAATGTCAGTCACATAACTGCAAATGTCAGTCACATAACTGCAAATGTCAGTCACATAACTGCAAATGACAGTCACATAACTGCAAATGTCAGTCACATTACTGCAAATGTCAGTCACATAACTGCAAATGACAGTCACATAACTGCAAATGACAGTCACATAACTGCAAATGACAGTCACATAACTGCAAATGACAGTCACATAACTGCAAATGAAACTCACATAACTGCAAATGCCAGTCACATAACTGCACATGACAATCACATAACTTCAAATGTCAGTCACATAACTGCAAATGACAGTCACATAACTGCAAATGTCAGTCACATAACTGCAAATGACAGTCACATAACTGCAAATGTCAGTCACATAACTGCAAATGTCAGTCACATAACTGCAAATGACAGTCACATAACTGCAAATGACAGTCACATAACTGCAAATGTCAGTCACATAACTGCAAATGACAGTCACATAATTGCAAAAGTCAGTCACATAATTGCAAGTGCCAGTCACATAATTTCAAATGTTAGTCGCCTAATTGAAAATGACAGTCACATGATTGCAAATGCCAGTCACATAATTGCAAACGCCAGTCACATAATTTCAAATATCAGTCACCTAATAGCAAATATCAGTCACATAATAGCAAATATCAGTCACCTTATTGAAAATGTCCGTCACATAATTGAAAATGTCCGTCACATAATTGCAAATGACTGTCACATAATTTGAAATGTCAGTGACATAATTTCTAATGCCAGTGACACAATTTAAATGTCAGTCACATTATTCATACATTTCTAGTCTGTTTATCAAAGAATGCAGCATGACAACACTTTCCTTTGAGCTCCTACCAACAATGTTACTTTTGTTATTTAAGTGTGTGGGTTTGTGACATGGAAAAGTTTCAGCTCGGATTTGTGATCAATAATTAGACCTCCCTGTATTTAGTACGGAAAATATTCAAATAACTTATTGTGGGTGATCAATTTTTGTGTTAAAACTTTTTTTTTTTAATTTGTCAGTCTACACAAGGAAAATGCCTGCGTTTTCGTAATGACATTCATGTCATCCATTCAGTACAATGTATTTGTCTCAGAATAAACGTTTCCGATGTACCCCCAAGTTACATTCAGTGTTTCTTTCAGCTCCATCTTCGGGGTGGGCGGGGGGCACTACAACCCCCCCCCCACGAGATAGCCTAGAGCCCCCTCCCCCTCGGAACAAAAATATGTCCAACTATAAATCAACTGGCACTGCTGGTACTGCCCCCCCCCCTTCCCGAAAACTCTGAAATGCCCCTACGGGGGGGAAATTTGTGAAATAATCACTGGTTACATTTTGTTTGCTTCTTAAAGTTTGAGATCTTTCAATAAGTCAAGTGAGCTTTTAGCTACATGGCATGGGGGGGGGGGGGCGCGACGAAGGTTGTCATCCCGACACCCTTACTCAAAAGCTAAATGGTTCTACAGAAAAGGGCAAGTATCGATCCCACACCGTATCGATCCCTGATACCCCCTCCCCCCACGCCCCCTCCCGGACCTGACAACCAAACCATCGCGTGTGACTAACACTTGGCTTATTGGATTATAAAACATCCCGTTTCATATTCCACTATTCATAGAAATAGCGTAGCTGTGATAATGCAGCAAATTATTCANGGGATCAAAGGGGGAAAAAAAAAAAAGTCACTAAATATTTTAGAGCTATTGTTTATCTAATAGTTTAAAATAATTACGAATATAGAAATGCCCCCTTTCCCACCCCCCCCCCCCGCGCCATATCCACCTTCTCGTGCATTTAGCCGGTTAAATGGATGGTGGGGAAAATGTAGCCTCTTCTTGGATCGTTTTTGCACACCCCTAAAACGTCTCTTATACAATTTTAAAGAGTTTGAATAACAAATTTGTCTTTATCGATCGGGCCAGGTTCAACCACAGAATGTTTCTAAGCATGCCGGGAAAATGCTCTTCACGGCACTAGATTTAAGGCCTGTCTTTGCCAGGCAAGAGTGCCCCCGGAAGTGACGGGAAAAGCTGAAAACCGATCGGGAGTGAGCGAAACACTGTCTTTATCTGACACGCGCAATTCTGCTGTTTCCTATTCTCTGTTGACAGGAATTGTGAAATATACGTTGCTTACATGAATTAATTAGCATTTCTGTAAGGGAAAAGCGTAGTTTAATTGTGTAATTACAGATTATGAATATATGGCTGCTCACGTTGTTTTCATTTATTGAAACTACCCAGAACTTGTTAATGTAATATTCTACGTAACCAAGTACTGAGTACCACGTAACCAAGTACTGAGAACCAAGTAACACCGTACTGAGTACCACCTAACACAGTACCAAGTAGCCCGTGCACAGTAGTGAGTACCACTTAACCAAGTACTGAGAACCAAGTAACACCGTACTGAGTACCACCTAGCACAGTACCAAGTAGCCCGTGCACAGTAGCGAGTACCACTTAACCAAGTACTGAGAACCAAGTAAGACCGTACTGAGTACCACCTAACACAGTACCAAGTAGCCCGTGCACAGTAGCGAGTACCACTTAACCAAGTACCTAGCACCCCGTAACCAAGCACCTAGCACTACGTGACGAAGTAGCCAGTACCACGTTACCATGTAGCCAGTAGCATTCTCATAGCTACCAGTATGTCCTGTCACGTGCATCTATGTTATGATACCATCTACCCACGACTGCTTTGATCACCCCCTTTATGACCTATTGTGGTTAGTCTCTGATCATGGTGTGAATAATTCATCAACCACACGGCTCAGGTTTACATTTGGGCTAGCCCCAACCCCCCCCCAACCCCCGCATGTCCATAGAAGTACATCTCAGTGACTAACTAACACTACTTTCTATCTCTGTGGTATAGCATTGAACAACCACCATCTCTCTCTGTAGTATACCAAAGACCAACCACCAACCCTCTCTAAAGTATTCCAAAGACCAACCTGCAACTCTCTCTGTAGTATACCAGCGACCAACCACCAACCCTCTCTAAAGTATTCCAAAGACCAACCTGCAAATTGTCTCTGTAGTATACCAAAGACCAAGCTGCACTTCTCTCTGTAGTATACCGAAGTCCAACCTGCAACTCTCTCTGTAGTATACCAACGCCCAACCAACAAACCCTCTCTGAAGTATTCCAAAGACCAACCTGCAATTGTCTCTGTAGTATACCAAAGACCAACCTGCAACTCTCTCGCTGTAGTATACCAAAGACCAACCCTCTCTACAGTATACCAAAGACCAACCCTCTCTGTAGTCGACCAATGCATGGCACAGATAAAGCAGATCTATTGAAATAAACAAGCCCGTGTTATTATTTCCTAGAACATTCCACCAGCCAGCACAAAACCCCCTTTCACAATTTGACGCAATCAATTGTATCGTCTGGGTTATGCTGGGGGGAAATGCCTCAACGGGTAAATTGAAACAAAATAATCATTTCAACGCAAGCCTTTTCAACATTGTGCATCAACATTGCCGATCATTTATTCATTGAAAACTCAAATTGTTGTTTGAGGTGGTCGCCGATGTCTCAATTCTGAACGTTTTATTCAATGAGTCCATCGACAAACAGCCGGGGAGATTTCAAGTGGTTTTTAAAATGTCCTTAGAGAAATACAACGGCTGACATTTCCTTAATATAACTTAATGAGGGGATGAATACAAAAATGACGTGTTTTTTTTTTTTGGTGTTTTTTTTTAGTTTGTTCACAGTGTCCTTGTGATGAAAGGCTCAACAAAGTGTTTAAATAAAAGTCGTTGGCTGACATGACAATAGATTTGCTGAATATAGCTTATTTTTTTTCATTTTTTTTTTTTGGTGTTTTTTTTTAGTTTGTTCACAGTGTCCTTGTGATGAAAGGCTCAACAAAGTGTTGAAATAAAAGTCGTTGGCTGACATGACAATAGATTTGCTGTATATAGCTTTTTTTTTTTCCTTCTCCGCTACGGGCTATTAAACAAACTTATGTGAATATGAATATTACCCAATGTATAATTTTTAGATATTTTAAAATGTATTTATATAATTTTGTTTACAATTTTCATTTTATTTTATTTTTATTTTATTTAGTTGGTTTTTTTGTGGAGGGAGGGGGGTGAGGGTATCCGTTGGGGGGCTTTAAACCCCTCTATAATACGACTTTGATTTTAATAATTCATTAATGTTAAGATCTCTGATTTCCATATCTATCTTCGCCTAATGTTTTTCTCTAAGTCAGGGGTTCATAACTTATTTTGTTCTATTTAACACTTTGCAAATTCGATTAATGGCATGGACCCTTTTCCCAGTCATATGAAGGTTTTAGACCCCTTCGACAGTCATATGAAGGATTCGAACCCATTCGACAGTCATATGAAGGTTTCGGACCCCTTCCCCAGTCATATGAAGATTTCGGATGCCTTTGACAGTTATATGAAGGTTTCTGACCCCTTCCTCAGCCATATGAAGATTTATGACCCCTTCCCCATTCATATGAAGATTTCGGACCCCTTTAACAGTTATATGAAGGTTTCGGACCCCCTCGACAGTAATTTGCTTGCCACAGACCAATTTGCCAGTCAAAGGCCATGGATCCCTGTGCAAACCAGATGAAAGTCAAGGACCCCTTTTTAGACAAAAAACATAGATGCTTACAATAAAATTACAAATTATTAATACCAAACGGACCCCTGACACCTTTTCACGGACCCCAATAGGACCACAGTTAGAGAACCTGTGCAGTCTCCCATGAAAATTTCTCTCCTAAAAATTATTTAACGTAACCTAAACCGAATCTCTCCAGTTAAACCCCTTGCAACATTTCACTACTTGAACAATAAAGTAACTGTATCTTTTAAAGTCACATTTTAACCCGTAGCATCAAGGGGAAACGTTTCAAAATCATGCAACACAGAAACGCGTTTTTGGCCTGCCTATGGGCGGTATTAGCTTCCGAGCCAGTATTAATGTCCTTGCTGGAAAACCAACGAAAAACCTAGCAGCCGAGGGCAGAGATTTTAATCAAAGATTGTTCTGATGTCAGTATGCGTGGTGCTTTGTTCTGATGTCAGCTTACATTGTGTTTTGTTCTGATGTCAGCATACATTGTGTTTTGTTCTGATGTCAGCATACATTGTGTTTTGTTCTGATGTTAGCATACATTGTGTTTTGTTCTGATGTCAGCATACATTGTGTTTTGTTCTGATGTCAGCATACATTGTGTTTTGTTCTGATGTCAGCATACATTGTGTTTTGTTCTGATGTTAGCATACATTGTGTTTTGGTCTGATGTCAGTAGACGTTGTGTTTTGGTCTGATGTCAGTATTACCTTGTGTTTTTGGTCTGATGTCAGCGTACGCTGTGTTTTTGGTCTGATGTCAGTAGACGTTGTGTTTTTGGTCTGATGTCAGTAGATGTTGTGTTTTTGGTCTGATGTCTGTAGACTTTGTGATTTGCTACATTTTATATTCTGTTACCTAGATACTAATAATCAGTGAAAATAAACTCTTGCAAATTCACGTGGTGGGGAGTGGGTTTAATACCCCTCCCTGCCCTTCCCAAATGATGCCCCTGGTTGTCAAGGTGAAACAGTTACTCTTTATGTTACACCATCTGAACTATATATTTCTTTCATCTCTCTACTTTATGACATGAAAGTAGATTTCTTTCTTCTGTTCCTTCCCACCGTGTTTATAATCTATGATTACGGATGCTTATTTCCATTGGCACAGCCAGCAACCTCCATAAAACCCATAGACCATAATTTCTCCCGAATGACTTATCAACCTGTACCAACACTTCACATCACAGGAAGACGTTTTGTACACATTAATACGGACAGCAAAACTGCTTTAAATCAATCCAAGGTAGCAACCGATCTCTCTGTTCCCTGAATAATCCAAAATTATGGGGTAATCACTAGTTGTACAAGCATAAATAATAATATTAATCCTTATTAATCCCTATTAATCCCATATTTGTTAATTAAGCTACAAGACATCGAGCTGCCAATCTGATTTTTTTTTCTCAAAAAAAAAAAAAAAAAAACGCAGCTCTCTAGCTCTGGGAACAAACAAGTACAATAAAGTCATGAAAGGGTTTCCTGACGGCTATCAGAGCAATGGAGTCAAACGTTGAAAATGTACAAGTTAAGATCTGTATTATTCTTGTCTTACAACAGGCTGAAGGTTTTGTTTCGGTGCAGATATTACAAAACGTTTTGCATAGAAGTTGTTGTTTTTTTTTTAAAGTTGATTTAATTTTCTAAAAATCAAAACCAAAGTCGAAAACTGAATATGATGTCTACTCCAACCAAGATTTGAGAGTACATAGTTACAAACCAAGATTTGAGATTACATAGCTACCAACCAAGATTTGAGATTACATAGCTACAAAACCAAGATTTGAGATTGCATAGCTACAAACCAAGATTTGAGATTACATCGCTTACAAACACCGATTACATTTTTCGATAGCTACAGACACCGATTAGATATTCCATAGCTACAAACACCGATTAGATGTTCCATAGCTACCAACACCGATTACATATTCCATAGCTACCAACACCGATTAGATATTCCATAGCTACAAACACCGATTAGATGTTCCATAGCTACCAACACCGATTAAATATTCCATAGCTACCAACACCGATTAGATATTCCATAGCTACCATCACCGATTAGATATTCCATAGCTACCAACACCGATTAGATGTTCCATAGCTACCAACACCGATTAGATATTCCATAGCTACCAACACCGATTAGATGTTCCATAGCTACCAACACCGATTAGATGTTCCATAGCTACCAACACCGATTACATATTCCATAGCAACAAACACATACCAACACCGATTAGATGTTCCATAGCTACCAACACCGATTAGATGTTCCATAGCTACAAACACCGATTAGATGTTCCATAGCAACAAACACCGATTAGATATTCCATAGCTACCAACACCGATTATATATTCCATAGCTACCAACACCGATTAGATATTCCATAGCTACCAACACCGATTAGATGTTCCATAGCTACCAACACCTATTAGATGTTCCATAGCTACAAACACCGATTAGATATTCCATAGCTACCAACACCGATTAGATATTCCATAGCTACCAACACCGATTAGATATTCCATAGCTACAAACACCGATTAGATATTCCATAGCTACAAACACCGATTAGATATTCCATAGCTACCAACACCGATTAGATATTCCATAGCTACCAACACCGATTAGATGTTCCATAGCTACAAACACCGATTAGATATTCCATAGCTACCAACACCGATTAGATATTCCATAGCTACCAACACCGATTAGATATTCCATAGCTACCAACACCGATTAGATGTTCCATAGCTACAAACACCCATTAGATTTTCCATGGGTCCAAAACATTTCCAAACATTAAAAAAGTTCTTACAGCATAAAAGAAATGTAAAAAAAAAACAAGATTTGTTAAGCCACCTACCCTCAATCGTTGATCCACGGGTATAACGCAATAGTCTCAGACCGCTTCAGATATTTAGTCACGTTTCTATTCCCTTATCTGTTTATGTCTGGAATTTCTAAATTTACTAGTGGTACATTAACACTTACGAGTGATGTGGAGATTGCCACAGGTTAGCGCACCTTGCTCTTTACCTCTACTCTTTGTTTAGTATACTCTACAATGATCACCTTTTCATCTCGCACCCTTGCTTTCTCTTAATATATTACTCAATGATCACCTCTTCGTGTAGCATCCTACCTTCTCTCCTATACTATCTCATGATTACCTTTCGGGTACCTGCTAGCCTTTCCTGATATACTCAACTCTCCCATGGTAAACGTCGTCTTGTAAAAAAATCATCTCCTTTGAGATGAACTAAAATGCTGAAACACCCTGCCCAAAGCCCTAAATATAAGAAAAAAAATCATCCGATGAAAACACAAACGCACAGAAACACACACACAGTGGTCATAAGCGTGACCATTTCCTACCCACCAGTGACTCCAAGGCTTTCACCACCACACCCGCCCTGTCTCCCTTTTTTGCGCTACAGCAACATGCAAAATAGCTTGTTTTGTTTATTCACCAAAGAGAATTGCTAAACACGTGTTCAATACTTCAGAAGTAATATGTCGGACAGAAAACTAAATTTTACTTTTGAAAAATTTTTAAAAGCCCACGTGGGGGGGGGGGGGTTTGTTGCTGTTTTTAGTTGAACTCAGCAGACTTTGGTTTTGAAATTTGACGGAGCATTCCCACCTTAAGGCTTTCTAGTTGTTCTTTTCTGCTTGTTTGTTCAGCTGCAATTAGTCCAATTAGTTACGGACAGAGAACTAAATTTTACTTTTGAAAAATTTTTAAAAGCCCACGGGGGGGGGGGGGGGTTTGTTGCTGTTTTTAGTTGAACTCAGCAGACTTTGGATTTGAAATTTGACGGAGCATTCCCATCTTAAGGCTTTCTAGTTGTTCTTTTCTGCTTGATTGATCAGCTGCCATTAGTCCAATTAGTTATCGCACTCTACCGTTGTAGTTGGAAGTCTCGCGAGATCTACTATGAGTTACGTGGTCTCGCGAGATTCCGCTGGACTGTCTCATTGAATTAAGAACGAAGTTTTCTGCTGACGTTATGGCTAGAACATAAAGTATTGAGTCTATTTTTCAGTCAAGTCAATTCGTTTCTTATTTTTCTTTCACACAACGATGCCACAAGTTAATTTATTAAACCGTTTATAAGTTGGAAATATATTAAACATGCGAAATTATATTAAATTAGTTGCATAATTTTACAGACTTTCACAGTTAATAGAACAAATATACAACTCTGACCGTTTTAGAAGTAATAAGCACAAAAATTTAAGTCAAGTCTACAACATGCTCTAACAATACTCATATATTCAATCTCCAGATATTCAATCTCTGTCTGATTCAAATCCCTCAAAAATTACAATCTCCAAATATCCCATCCCCATCTGATGATCTACATCTTCCAATCCTTCCAGTCCTTCCGATCCTTCCAATCCACCGTGTAGCGACCTGAACTGCCACCCATTCCTAACAAATAAAAGCCAAGGGAAGCCGGAAGTCACGGTACTAGATCAGCGCCGGAAGTTGAAGTACCCGCTCTGTAGGTCACAGGGTCAGTGAAATCAAGAGAAGGTCTCACGTGACACAGTTGGGACTCGGCACGACTGCTGGCCATTAGTCTAATCACTGCGTGCGGCCAGCTCGTGCTACCATAAGTCTTAAGATAAGACCACCATAACCCAGGGCTTGATACGGACACAGTGTGTGTGTGTGAGAGAGACTAATCAATTCTCTTAGAGCATTATTGACTCCACCCCCACAAATCACCTCTAATCATTCTTGCACGTGCCATTGATAATACTTTGAGCTGTTGTCGTAGATTTCTTGGCAACATGATCGGATCATGACGCTGGTGCACCGTAGTCCAGTTATACAATGTGTAATCTTAGTTTAAACTTTCGTAAACTTATAACAGTCCAAATAATTTATAAAACAATGATTAATTTTTAAATAAACTCATAAATCTATCCCCCTACAAACCTTAGGGCTTTACAGTTATATATTATTCCTCATCAATCTATCCCTTCACAAACCTTATGGCATCCCTATCAATTAATGTATCAATAGGTCTGATCCCTATCAACTAATGTATCAATAGGTCTGATCCTATCAAGTAATGTATCAATAGTTCTGATCCCTATCAACTAATGTATCAATAAGTCTGATCCTATCAACTAATGTATCAATTAGTCTGATCCTATCAACTAATGTATCAATTAGTCTGATCCTATCAACTAATGTATCAATAAGTCGGATCCTATCAACTAATGTATCAATAGGTATGATCCTATCAACTAATGTATCAATAGGTCTGATCTCTATCAACTAATGTCTCAATAGGTCTGATCTCTATCAACTAATGTCTCAATAGGTCTGATTTCTATCAACTAATGTTTCAATAGGTCTGATCTCTATCAACTAATGTATCAATAGGTCTGATCCCTATCAACTAATGTTTCAATAGGTCTGATCCCTATCAACTAATATATCAATAGGTCTGATCGCTATCAACTAATGCATCTATAGGGCTGATCTCTATCAACTAATGTATCAATAGGTCTGATCTCTATCAACTAATGTATCAATAGGTCTGATCTCTATCAACTAATGCAACAATAGGTCTGATCGCTATCAACTAATGCAACAATAGGTCTGATCGCTATCAACTAATGTATCAATAGGTCTGATCTCTATCAACTAATGTATCAATAGGTCTGATCTCTATCAACTAATGCAACAATAGGTCTGATCGCTATCAACTAATGCATCAGTAGGTCTGATCTCTACCAACTAATATTTCACTTTGTCCAAAAAAAGCCTGCGTACGCCTGACTGCTAGCATCTCCTATTTCGCCATGACTTGACAACTAACACGGCACGCCCACCATACATTGCTTTGTTGTGCACCAGGGGGTCTGGTTGGCGCGTCCATGGGACAGTACAGTGGGATTGCAATTACCGGCACCAAATTTGCATAACACGGACATGTATTTTGGAGGATATTGCGAAATGTTGAGAAGTGTAATGATGAGTGTGAAATAGAAATACAATGATGGGAGACAAAGAGAAGTGTAATGATGGGAGCGAAATAGAAGGGTAATGAGGAGAGACAATGAAAAATGTAATGAGGGCAGACAATGAGAAGTGAAATGAGGGGAGACAATGAAACTTTTAATGAAGGGAGAGAAAGAGACGTGTAATGAGGTGAGACAATGAGAAGTGTAATTATAATACTAGACAATGAGAAGCATAATGATGGGAGGACATGGAGAAGTGTATTGAGGAATGAAATAGATTTACAGTTAAAGGGAGTAAAAGTAGGAATGAAGACAGAAATCAGTTGCATGAGTTCAACGTCACTGGATGTTCTCTGGATTTTCACATTGTCAATTATAATCAAAGACAGTTTTGAATGCTCACATAGGTGCACAGGACAATGCTCACAAAGGTGCACAGGACAATGCTCACAAAGGTGCACAGGACAATGCTCACAAAGGTGCACAGGACAATGCTCACAAAGGTGCACAGGACAATGCTCACAAAGGTGCACAGGGCAATGCTCGCGTAGGTGGACAGGGCAACGCTCACATAGGTGCACATCACAATGCTTACGTAGGTGTACAGGACAATGCTTACAAAGGTGCACAGGACAATGCTCACATAGGTGCACAGCACAATGCTCACGTAGCTGCACAGGACAATGCTCACAAAGGTGCACAGCAAAATGCTTACAAATGTGCACTAGACACCGCGGAAGTAGTTCAGACCAGACCTTTCCATTAAATGTCTACTATTACCAATACTTAACAATAAGACAAAGAGACTCAACTCTGCCACAGATGTGACGATTATAAATCAATAAATGTACCGAGGAAACGTGTCCAAATGTTGGGCCCCAAAGCCACCCCATACTAAGGGAGATAAATTCGTGCGACCATTAATTATGCACCTGATGACAACGAAAAGCCTCACAAAATGTTCCCAGAAAGTTTAGCGGTCAGGCGCCCATTATGTGAAAATTTATGCATTATTCCGGTAGACCGTGTTTAAGTGTTCAGCTAAGCCGCTGAAGCTAAGCATATTGCTATCATAAATCAACATTTGTGGTATAGTCTGACCACCTAATAGTAGCAATTTTTGTCCTCTCTTGATTCTTATATATATATATATATATATATATATATATATATATATATATATATATATATAATATATATATTTTTTTTTTTTTTTTTTATATTTTTT
>CAXITT010000266.1:269538-289352 GCA_964033795.1 Lymnaea stagnalis
ACATCCACTTTACCCAGACACACATGAGACATCCACTTTACCCAGACACACATGAGACATCCACTTTACCCAGACACACATGAGACATCCACTTTACCCAGACACACATGAGACATCCACTTTACCCAGACACACATGAGACATCCACTTTACCCAGACACACATGAGACATCCACTTTACCCAGACACACATGAGACATACTGTGCCTTTAACACCAAGCCTACGAATCGCCTATTGGTCTTTAGCATCTAAAGTAAGAAATCGCATATGTCACCGTGACTTTGACAGCAAAAATGTGTTTATTAACGTATCCCATCTTATATGAAACCCCCCACCCCCTTTTTTTTCCCTTTACCCCCACCCACCCCACCCACCCTCCACTTCAACGGTTCAATAAGACAAAGGCAATAACAGACAAGATGGCCGACGTGATGGACGGATGTGACGTAATGAGCTGAGACGTATCGTCACGACCGGAGGAGACGCTTCCCGTTGCCACAACAATTAAAATGATAAGGAAACGAAAGATTTCTCCCGCTCAATCCATCTTTTTTGCTTTGATCCCAACAATTAATTGCGCGAGTTTCTCGCGGTCATTGATTGAATCAGAACTCGAGCATCCTTTATCCCCCCCCCCACACCCACAACCCCCTCACCCCCAACCTACCACCACATCCAACCCACCCTCACCTCCAACCCAACCCCCACCCCACTGTCTGTGCAAACAACCAATGTACATCATTGTTTACCTTTGTAATGATTTAATCATTAAATGATTCTCTCCAGCGCGCTGTCGGGTTACCTAATCAGAATTGTTGGACCTGAAGTTCTTACACTTCTCGAAAGCTTCGTTCGCCTCCATGCAATGTGCAGTTGTTTGTTTTATGTTGGTGGCCAATGATGGCATCGACTACGTGCTCATCTCCGGCAGTTTTTTGTTTATTTTTGGTAAGTAACGAGGGGTATCGACTCCGTGTTTTGTTTTGGTGAAAGGTAATGGTTATGGAATCCGTGTTTCTTTTTTTCCGGTAAGAAGTGGTTGGTATCGATTACGTGTAATCGTTTGTTAAGAAGTTATTGGTATCGACTACCTGCCCATCTATGGCAGTTTGTTTAATTGTGGTTACCAATAATGGGCACCGTCTACGTATGTTTTATTTGTGGTAAGCTATGATGGTATCGACTGCGTGTTTTATTCGTGGTAAGCCATGATGGTATCGACTTCATGTTTTATTTGTGGTAAGCCATGATGGTATCGATTGCGTGTTTTATTTGTGGTAAGCCATGATGGAATCGACAGAAAGTTTTCTTTGTGGTAAGCCATGATGGTATCGACTCTGTGTTTTATTTTTGGTAAGCCATGATGGTATCGATTGCGTGTTTTATTTGGGGTAAGCCATGATGGAATCAACAGAGTGTTTTCTTTGTGGTAAGCCATGATGTTATCGACTCTGTGTTTTATTTTTGGTCAGCCTTGATGGTATCGACTGCGTGTTTTATTTTTGGTCAGCCATGATGGTATCGACTATGTCCCAGGTCTTGCAGTTGGTTTTCTGAGACTATCTGGAGACAGTGAGAATAACTTCCCATCACTGCAAAGATTTAATAAAACTATACAGCTACTACACCAGTCGATGTCAAAGCTGTTGTTTTGTTGTTTTTTTATCGTTTGTGTGTGTGTTGAGTTTAAAGTCTTAATCAAATCTGACACTGAGGCGATTCATTAACTTTAAGCGTTCAGATAAGCTTAGGTTGTTTAAATAGTTCTAATTCAATGATGATAGATGGGACCCAAAAACAAATATCATTTGATTTCTCTTTGCATGTTTATTTGTATCAATGACGGACATCCAACGTACTGACGCACAGTGCTTAATATTCCAATGGTTATTACATGATAATTTTAACTATCGCATTCTAACAAGATTATAAAGAATTTATTAATTTTTTTTTATTCATCAAAATAAATATACTCCTATAGGTGAGTTGTTGTTTTTTTTTTGTTTTTTTAAATAAATTTAACTAATCAACATAATAAAAAAAATGGCGTATAAGTTGCTTTTTCAGGTTTTTTTGTTTTTTTTAAGTAACTGCATTCCACACAGTACCATCTAAAAATAATGAGAACCTCCATCACGGGACGCGTGCTCTACTCGTCTAGGTCTGACCAGGTCTGCGCTGTACCTCCACTAATGTTGAAACTCAAAGCCTTATTGACCTAAAGTTTCAAAAAGAGACGGTTTTAATCCTCAGACATTTGCTGACGGCACGCGCCAAGCCTCGTTGTGAGTTCTACCTACTCCTCCATAATGGCGTCGAACAGCTGACCTATATGATCCTTATGAACCAAATCTCCATGGTGATTCTTCAAACACCTTTAATATTTGCATGACGTCAATCACGTATGCGAGTCACGTGGGCTGAGACGGACTATGAAAAGAGTAAATAAGGTCAGATGAAGAACTAAACATTTTTTTAAACTGGATTTTCCAAATAAAATTCTCTCTCAAATGTGTTAACTAACTATATATTAAAGATTTAACATAGAGGCTCACCACGACTCAGAAAATACAACAACAAAAATGAAACCTGTTTATTGTTTCCAACAAAATGGTTGTGTACCAGCGGTTCGTCTCACAACCTCCCAATCACTGCCCTACTGCTTATGTAAGACTGTAAACCACGTGAAATATTTCAGCGACATTAATCAAAGTCCGACAATCAACTCCAAGTATTCAAGATACTTTAACCCCCTCTAATGTAGCTCTAAAAATCTCCAGACATCAGTAATACCACCCCCCCCCCTTTTTTTTTTACAACCCCAACAGGTCTGTCTATTGTCCATAGCTTTCATAAGGTATTGGCTCGAAAATCGGGATCCTAATCTGATATACCTGTTACCGCAAATCTGCCGAAATCCAATGTTAAAAATGACATTTCCCAGCGCACGATCTCATATGTGCTCGTGTAGGCATGCCTGCCTATCTATGACGAGGCTGTTACACACCTGATCTGGGGGGGCCCCCGATGCCTGCAGCTAAATGTCAGATGTGAAATCTCTAAATATTATGTATCGCTCCCAACCGTGGCCAGGGCTATAGCATTAGCCAGATATCGGGTAGAGTTCTTAACGATCTTTAATTGATGGTTGTTGTTTTGAAATACCAAAAGCGACAATCGGAACAATAAAAAACAAAATAAACACACAAAAAACAAAAAAAACAACCAAAAAAAGCGTTGACATGCTGAGACAGGATGTTTGTACAACATGTCTAGCGATGATAATCAAAAACTTAGAATTAATCCAATCAGAACGAGATCAAATTACAAATTGCTAATGGCTCTTTACTGGAAGTAATGCTATTGTTGAAATGCCGACATTCAACTGATTGTCAGCTATGATGTGAACATGTGTATTATGTGATGCTATTGTTTGTATAAAGTGATGCTAATGTTTGTATGAGGTCAAGTGATGCTAATTTTTGCATTAAGTGAGGCTATTGCTTGTATAAAGGGATGCTAATGTTTGTATTAAGTGATGCTAATGTTTGTATTAAGGGATGCTAATATTTGTATTAAGTGATGCTAATGTTTGTATTAAGTGATGCTAATGTTTGTATTAAGTGAGGCTATTGTTTGTATTAAGTGATGCTAATGTTTGTATAAAGTGATTCTAATGTTTGTATTAAGTGATGCTAATGTTTGTATAAAGTGATGCTAATATTTGTATAAGGTGATGCTAATGTTTGTATTAAGTGATGCTAATGTTTGTATAAAGTGATGCTAATGTTTGTATTAGGTCAAGTGATGCTAATGTTTGTATTAAGTGATGCTAATGTTTGTATTAAGGGATGCTAATGTTTGTATTAAGTGATGCTAATGTTTGTATAAGGTGATGCTAATGTTTGTATTAAGTGATGCTAATATTTGTATACGGTGATGCTATTGTTTGTATTAAGTGATGCTAATGTTTGTATAAAGTGATGCTAATGTTTGTATTAGGTCAAGTGATGCTAATGTTTGTATTAAATGATGCTAATGTTTGTATAAGGTGATGGTAATGTTTGTATAAGGTGATGCTAATGTTTGTATAAGGGTATGCTAATGTTTGTATTAGGTCAAGTGATGCTAATGTTTGTATTAAGTGATGCTAATATTTGTATTAAGTGATGCTAATGTTTGTATTAAGTGATGCTAATGTTTGTATAAGGTGATGCTAATGTTTGTATTAAGTGATGCTAATATTTGTATAAGGTGATGCTAATGTTTGTATAAGGTGATGCTAATGTTTGTTACAAAATGCGAATGTCGGCCACAATAATTTTTTTACTGCGTCATCTGGTAAAGCCTACCTTTGCACTATATTAAAGTTTGAAAGTTACGATTAGCGAAGAGAGTTGGGGACAGGGTCGAGTTACAAATGAATAGTGTTAGGCTTTGAGGAATACTTGAATTGAAAATACAAACGCGTGGAGTAATAACAAATTATTACAAATATTAATTTTCACCAGATTAATAATTTATGAAGAATTTTTATGTTATTTTTTTTTTAATTATTAGAAGACTTTGAACAGCTTTAGCACACCTGTGTATTTTTTATATATCATCTCTTTTTATGTGGACTAGTGACAATAACTACCGAGGTATTTCTCTCCTTGGCTTAGTTGGAAAGACTTTTGCCCGGGTTGCCCTTAAACGACTGCAGAGCCTTGCGAACCGCATCTACCCAGAGTCCCAGTGTGGCTTCAGGAGTGGGCGCTCAACAATAGACATGATATTTTCGCTACGCCGAATGCAGGAAAAATGTGAACAGCATATGCCTCTTTATATTGCCTTCATAGACCTGACCAAGGCATTTGACTTTGTAAGTCGAAGAGGCCTTTTCAGTATCCCCCACGACTATTCACAATAATACAGTCATTTCACAAAAACATGCACAGCACAGTAACTTTCAATGGCACTGTCTCTGAGTCCTTTCCAGTTAGCAGCGGAGTAAAACAGGGTAGTGTACTGGCACCAACGCTCCTTTCAATTTTCTTTTCGATGCTCCTTCAATTTGCTTTCTGTGACTGTGAAGATGGAGTGTACGTCCATACAAGATCTGATGGAAGACTGTTCAATATCGCCCGCATTCGTGCAAAGACCAAAGTAAAAAAGGTGCTGATTCGTGAACTGCTGTTCGCTAACGATGCCGCCTTAACATCTCACACAGAAGAAGGTCTGCAGGGGCTTGTTAATCGCCTATCACATGCTTGTAAATGGTTTGGTCTTTCGATTAGTCTACAGAAAACTCATGTAATGATGCAAGAAGCACCGTCCCTTCCAATCATATCTATTGAGGGTCATAATCTTTCGGTTGTTGATCATTTAATATACCTGGGATCCAATATTTCTAGTTTTCTCTCCGTTGATGAAGAGATCAATATCAGGATTGCAAAAGCAGCAGCAACTATGGCTAAACTGAATAAACGGGTTTGGAATAATCCCAATCTAACTGATAAAACAAAAATAAGTGTATATCAGACATGCGTGCTTAGCACGCTCCTATATGGTAGCGAAGTGTTAACCACATACACCAGTCAGGAGCGGAAACTCAACAGCTTCCATCAAAGATGTCTGCGTCGCATTTTGCGCATTCGTTGGCAGGACAAAGTGCCTAACGTGGAGGTCTTGGAACGTGCACACAAGATTAGCATATTCTCTTTTCTTATCAAGAGACGCCTTCGCTGATTAGGTCATGTACAGAGAATGGAGGAAGGACGTATCCCAAAGATTCTGCTATATGGAGAGTTGGCAGAGGGGACAAGACATATTGGACGACCACGCCTGAGATTTATCGACGTTTGGAAACGAAGCATGACGGAAGCCAATATTGAAACAAACGAATGGGAGTTCATTGCCGAACATCGCTCCAACTGGCGTACAGCAGTGTTTGGGGGAGTGAAAAAGGCAGAAGTTACTCGAAAAGAGGCCATCGAATCAAAAAGAACAATTCAAAAATCAAGAATTGACCGGGTTTCAACATTCTCCTGCGAGAGATGCGGCCGTGATTGCCATTCAAGGATTGGCCTAGTGAGCCACTCGTCAAAGTGTAGAACTATATAGCTACTCCATCGTCTCACGTAGACGGAAGGATGCCATAATAAGTGACAGTTAACATTCGTTGGCCTGTGAGATGCTCTTTTAATAGAATTTAACAGAAAAGTTGTAACTAGACCAGTACACTATCCCATTATAAAAAGATTATAAAGAATTAATTAATTATTTAATTTGGAACGCCCTTCCTGTCGCTCCCAGAAACAGCCAGCCACTGGAATCCTTCAAAACCGATTTGAAAACACATCTATTTCGCAAACATCTGCTGGGGGGGTGTTGTCTACCATCTTTTCCAGCTAGCTAGTATCTCCTAGATGTATATTGGCTTGTGTTGTTTATAGTTGAAAGGGATGAAAGACTTTGAATTGGTTTGGCTCGTTTGCAGTTTTTGTAAGGATGCGTTTTGTGTTTTAATGTGGTAAAACATAGTTTCATTTCTCTTTTGTTAGGGTTGACTTTGTGCCGCGCTTCGAGCCTTTGGGGATGAAGCGTGATTTTTTTTTTAAAATAAACTTTATTTTCATTATTATTATTATTACTATATATTTATGTACATAGTACATACGTCATTTATCATTTAAATAATATCATAAACTGATGTCGGTAAAAACTCATCTACATACTCTCAATCGGGTATGTTTGGAGTATATATGGGGTATGTTTGGGTAATGTTTTAGTGCAGACAAGAAAAAAATCTATTGGATGTTTGTACACTAAATTAGAAATATTTTATTAGTCTTATTATTTGAAGATTCTTCCTAAATGTTTAATATGTCTTTTTTATAACTATCGTGTCTTGTTATGATGGGACCAGTCCAAGTTGTAATGTAATGGTAGCAGTCTATGGCAATGTGGTGGCATGTCACAGTGGTAGCAGCCCTACCTCACAACGTTAGCTGCCCTATGGTACTTCAGTGCTACGAACTCACCGTGACCCCCACCCCCTCCCATAACCGGATGACTAGATGGTCCTACTCAATATTGACGGACGAACAACAACTTCAGTGGTAGTCCTATGGCACAGTGGTAGAAGTCCTGTGACACTGTGGTAGCCTGTCATATGACATAGCTGCAGTAGCCCTAAGGTCCAGCAATAGTAATCATATGGCACAGTGGTAGCAGTCCTATGGTAAAGCAGTAGCAGTCCTATGGCATAATGGTAGCAGTCTGTGGCACAGTGGTAGCTGCCCGATCGTACAATGTTAGCTGCCTTGTCGCACAGGAGTAGCAGTCATATGATACGGTGGTAGCATCCCTATGGTATAATGTTTGCGGCCTAATATCACCGTGTTAACATTTCTCTGACACAGTAGTGGCGGCCCAGTGGCCCAGTGGCCCAGCGATAGTGCGGCTGCTCACACCAACGAGGTAGATCAGGGGCGTCAAACTCAATCACTCGGTGGGCCAAAACTCAAATCACATGTAAGGTTGCGGGCCGAAAAAGATGAACATGATGAACAAGATAAATAATGGGCTGGTCCACTGTTCCAGTATTAAACAGAAACTCGTCCCTCTCCCCCATAGACAGCGACGAGGCCATGACAGGCAATTCAGGCTCATACCAGCAAGAAGCCAGTTTAGGAGCTGCTCATTCCTGCCCAAGACAATCAGGGACTGGAACAATCTTTCAAAAGGAACGGTTGAGGCGACAACACTAGACACATTTGTGTCCATTGCCTCAAGCCTTCAAACCCCTAGTGCATGAATCTACATGCATAGGAGCCAAAATGATCAATAAATTTATCGTGGGCCCTTAAGATAAAGAAGAAGAAGATAAGCGGAAAATTAATCTTTCCAAAAAAAAAAAAAATTATGTTAATGAAAACAGAAAAAAAAATCAATAATTGAAAATCAATTACCATACCCATTTTCGTTCTTATGCTAATTTGTTAGAGCTAGAAGTTTGGCACATTTTCTTGGCTACAAAAACAAGTAATATCGTTTATTTTGGGAGAAAACGTTCTGTGTCATTGAGATTCTCATAATGACTTGCAAGTGTTCATCAGTGAGACGACTCGTGTGTGATGGTTTGTTAATCTTCATCACGGAAAACAGCTGCTCACACATATGTGTGCTAGCAAACATGCTCAAGGTTCGAGCCGCATGTAGAGGACGCTGGGACATCTCTTTAGGAATGAAACGAGTGAACTGTGCAGGCCCAACTATGTCGTACTTTGCCTTTAGTGTCCCGTTACACTGCAGCTCTATTAGCTCCATCTGAAAATTTACATGTGCAGTTTACACGTCTATGGCAAATGGGTTTGCGATACAGCTCGAAATAACATTTCTGTGCTTCAAAATCAGAAAATCGAAGTAATCTAAGTTTTCAGCAAAGTGTGCATTGGGAAACACCACAGCGTTGACTTGGATATAGTTGTACGCCGGCCGAGACCTCGTGGGCCTGACATAATTGTACGGTGGGCCGGATATGGCCCGCGGGCCTTGAGTTTGACACATGTGAGGTAGATGATGAAAATTTGTCCCGCTATATGTCAATATGCATTGGCTCACCAGCTAAGCAATGTAACTGCTGGATGACGGGGTTACCCACAGTAAAGAATGAGAACCATCGAAGGCAGTAATAAAGTTTCCTTGGTATTAATGGTAACTTTACACCGTATTCCGACACATAACGATAGAGCTAGTTGTATAAACGAACCAAGCAACATTTGGAGATGCATTACTAGCGGTAGGGCTTAATTCACAAAATCTTCGAATTCATCCATTATGGAGAGAAATGTTATCCTAAGTCTTTCGTTGATGTTGTTGTAAATAATGAACAAGTTTAATGTCCGTTTGTCTTTGTTATTGCTGGGATTTTCTGTGTGTGTGTGGTGGAGACCACTTGTTTTTTTTACATACTGAAATTAAGCTTGCGATTTTGTCTTTCTGTCTGGGTCAAATCTTTCATGTCAATTTTGACCCACTCCCAGATGTCCAATGTAGCTGAAACTCTGTCCATTCCCGACCCCGATGACCATACAACCCTTCATGATCAGTAGGTCACTTACCCTTGCGTGACCCTGCGGGCCCAATCGTGTATTTCAGTTTAGCCCCATTTCCTGATCTCCAATTGAGCTGAAACTGTGAACACTTAGACTAACATGTCAAAAATGTTTTTTTTTTTAATGACACGATCTTCCAAAATTGTGCTAAAATATATCAAATAAATGTCGCCCAACAGGTCACAGTTGTTAAAGTCATATGAATAAAGAAAGCGTGGGGCGCCCATGAAATGTGATGATTATGACTTTTTCTGCGGTTGCTTTGTCCGTTGGTTACTTTGTGTGTTGTCAAATCTCGCACCTCAATATCGACCCACTTGCTGATCTCTAACAGAGCTGAAACCTTGAACGTCGCGTTCATGGGCGAGCCACGCTTCTTTGTGTGTGTGTGTGGAGAAAAGCAAGTTTTCCTATAGTGTGTTGTATTTTAAGGGGGTGTTTTTTGGGTGTGGAGAAAAGCAAGTTTTCCTTTAGTGTGTTGTATTTTAAGGGGGGGGGGTTTGGTGTGTGTAGTGGGAATGAGAGGTTGAATATCTCTTAAATATATTTTGCGTCTCGTGTGTCCTGCTCCCTTTTAGAAACGCCCCCCCCCCCAACTCCGCATGTTTTATATTAATCGTAATGAGTGACAAAAAAGTCTGTATTGCGTGAGGTGTGAACTCAGGTTAAAATAATTTCCCTCGGATGAGATGACTGTTATATTTAATGATTAAAGAGTCGCGGGTAGGGTGTAGAACTGTCTGTAAGGCGGTCTGTAGGACTGTGTGTTGGCCAAATGTTTAAAGGCCGGCAGGTAGGGTGTAGGACTGTCTATTAGGCGGTCTGTAGGACTGTGAGCTGGCCAATTGTTTAAAGGCCGGCAGGTAGGGTTTAGGACTGTCTGTAAGACGGTCTGTAGGACTGTTAGATGGCCAATTGTTTAAAGGCCGGCAGGTCGGGTGTAGGACTTTCAGTATACCTATTCGTTAATGGTCGACAGGTAGGGTCTAAGACTGTCTATAGGACTATTATTTATAGGCCGGCATATACTATAGAAAATGAAAAGTTAACTCTTTTTTTTTTGTGTTTGTGTAACCCTTTGACCCCAAAATATCCGGGCCTGGTGTAAAAAAACTGCACCCGGTTGAGCCCTAGTATTGAATAATTCGAGTGAGGACTTAAGGCATGAGTCACGTTAACACTCTATTTCTAACACTAGAACAGAGTCAAGTTAACACTCTATTACTACCACTAGAACAGAGTCAAGTTAACACTCTATTTCTACCACTAGAACAGAGTCAAGTTAACACTCTATTTCTACCACTAGAACAGAGTCAAGTTAACACTCTATTACTACCACTAGAACAGAGTCAAGTTAACACTCTATTTCTACCATAAGAACAATCGTCTTAATCCATTGCGTCAAAAATTGTTCAAGGTCTAAATTCCCGTGCAAGTTTCGTTTGTTAGCAAGTATCACGAGGGATTGTCAGGCTGTCAGACTGTCAGACTGTCAGACTGTCAGACTGTCGACTTATCTCCATACCACTACAGTACCCAAAAGCGCCCCAAACTGTCTTACAAGCCAGTTACCAATTTTTGGCTTGGCTAATTGAATCTTTACTAATAACCACCAAACCAAAGCTCAGCGGACTGGACCGGAAATAGATTTAACTTGCTCGAGACCGGTGATGGTCTCGTTTCGGTTTCAAGTTTTGGCAGGAAAACAAAAAAAAAAAAAGGGGGGGGGGGAAAGAACTACGACTCACTAAGGCTACGGTTCCACTGGTTCCGCATTTCGCCCCCATCCAAGACTGACGTACGAGACCGATCGTTCGGCAGAGAACTTCGTCCGACGTTGTGGTTACATTGCAACCGACGGCATCCGAATCTTCATTGTTTGTCATAACGACGTCCTTGACCTTTTATGAATAGTAGTTTAATGTCATCGATCGAACTGATCTAGTGTCGCAAGCAGCACAATTACAAATTTTAGCTGTAACTACAATGTTGAAGAGATGTCGAAAGTTTCCTCGGTGAAATTCTGGAAGTAACAATCGCATCGAATAGGCCGCCATTGCAGTCCTCCCTCCTCATGTCATAGTTGAGCCAGAGGTCCTCCCTCCTCATGTCATAGTAGAACCAGAGGTCCTCCCTCCTCATGTCATAGTAGAGCCAGAGGTCCTCCCTCCTCATGTCATAGTAGAACCATAGGTCCTCCCTCCTCATGTCATAGTAGAGCCAGAGGTCCTCCCTCCTCATGTCATAGTAGAGCCAGAGGTCCTCCCTCCTCATGTCATAGTAGAGCCAGAGGTCCTCCCTCCTCATGTCATAGTAGAGCCAGAGGTCCTCCCTCCTCATGTCATAGTAGAGCCAGAGGTCCTCCCTCCTCATGTCATAGTAGAGCCAGAGGTCCTCCCTCCTCATGTCATAGTAGAGCCAGAGGTCCTCCCTCCTCATGTCATAGTAGAGCCAGAGGTCCTCCCTCCTCATGTCATAGTAGAGCCAGAGGTCCTCCCTCCTCATGTCATAGTAGAGCCAGAGGTCCTCCCTCCTCATGTCATAGTAGAGCCAGAGGTCTTTCGTCCTAGAAAGCAAGAAAAGGTCGCTTTGCGTTAAGGGAATTCCCATGAGACTTAACAGAAAGATAACAAATGAACGACCACTTTAGAAAGCTTTTTTTTTTAAATAGGTTTATGCTGTTTTAGATATGATATCAATTACCAGCTGTCCAGCGGTCAGCTTATGTAATGTATATTTGCGGAAGTTTGTTAAAAATTAATACTTATAATTAGCTGAAACTTTGCTCTTCTTTTTTTATTTAAGTGGGGATTATTTTACGACATTGAGTCACGCAAACACATACACACACATATATAAATACATATAGATATAAATATTAAAGATACGTTTAGATTAGATAAGATTCTCTATTGATCATATAAATGGACATGCTTTTATTACATTCTGAATATTTATCTTGAGCTCATAAATAAATACATTTTTTTTTAGCCATGACAACATTTTAAAATAATAACAATTTAAACACAGGACAAAAAATTTACTTTTCTATCGTTGAAGTTAGCTTGATATGAACTCCTCTAGCAACAGTAATGACTTCTTGATATGAACTCCTCTAGCAACAGTAATGACTTCTTGATATGAACTCCTCTAGCAACAGTAATGACTTAATTAGCGATAATTTGGATTGGGCAATCGCTGGGGGAGCACGCTGGTAAATGTGTATTAACTGGGAAACAAAAGAGTTTTTTTATAAAGTTCGGTTAGTAACTAGACATCTATAAATTCTAATGGTATTGTAACCTCTCCTATTTCCATTATAACTTGTCAAAATGATCATGTCCTGAGCCGGTATCTTATTGGATAGCATGCAAGGGTTATCTTATTGGATAGCATGCAAGTGTTAACTACTCGTTATTTCTCACGTGCTAGTATCATGTCCGAATCTTCTCTTATCACTTCTCTATTTACATAAACGCTACAGAGGAAAATAAAATACGTGATGACTGCTGGAATGAAGACTAAATAAGGCTCAGATTAAATCCATTTCTCTTTAGAAACGAACATGTGACGTCACTCATGCATTGTATCCTTCATTACTCGTGGGATAAACTCGTCTCAACTTGCTTTTTTTTTTTCCTCCATTACAATATGGCGGCTCTAGTAGTTCCTTCCATCCATCCACCCCTGTCGTGCTACGGCCCATGTAGGGCTTTGGCCTTCCTCATCACTCCCTTCAACTCAGATCTAACGAATGCTTGTCTTTTCCATGCTTGGATTCCCAGCTGTTGTAGATCTTTTTCCATCCATCTAAGCCTAGGTCTGCCTTTGAGCTGTTTTCCTCCGGAGTTTTGAAGATGCACCCCCTTCTGTCCTTTGGCTTTCTTTTTCTAAATGTTCCGGCCAGCGTAGCCCTGCTCTTTTTTTATTTCTGCTACTAACTTCTCTCAAACTTTCCCTTAGATGACTATCGTTTGTTTGTTTTTTCCACTTCGCTCCTTTTTGGACCGAATATTTCAATTTAACTTGATTAGAATAAAAGACTAATTAGAATTTAGCCGATTAGAGTTCCAATATCTCATAATAATGAGTAGAAACTGATAGCAAAATTAAATTATGATTTGTGTCTTTTGCGTCGGAAATGGCACACGCCCCAAAATAACGAAACAATTGCCGCCAGGGGCAAATCCCCCCCCCCCTTCCTACGCCTCTGGGGCTTAGTTAACAAAACAACAAAGTGCGTTGCGTTTACGGATGAAACAATTGCACTATGTAAATGAATACTTTTTATTCATTTTTTTTCAACATTCCGTTGTAAATTGACAAGTTATCATAGGGATGCAGATCTGTTATAGTGATGTCCAGTCTCTGTTAATACCACAGACATTCCAATGTTCGTCACTGGGTACAGTAAAGTCTTCAGTGGGATTAGGGTCCCAGAAGATGTAACCGTTTACTGTCGTTAATAAATCTCTATTAAAAATGTTTTTTTTTCGTTTTGTTTGCTTTAGTTTCACATGTCCATATCGTTTTGTTGCATGCCACTGGGCATTAACAACAACTTTCTTTTGATGAAATGTGTCGTCCTCTCTCTGCCTCAGACGTAAGTAAATGTGTTCTGTAATGAAGCAGCTCTGACACCGAGTATTATGATGTGTGGGTCAATGGTAGAGTTTTATCTGAAGATGATCTGGAATCTGAGTAGACAAATTACCGAGGGATATGGATAGACTAATTACCTCGGGATCTGAGGAGATAAATTATCCCGGGATATGTATAGACCAATTACCTCGGGATCTGAGTAGACAAATTACCCCGGGATCTGGTTAAACCAATTACCCCTGGCTCTGGTTAAACCAATTACCCCGGGATGTGGTTAAACCAATTACCCCGCGATGTGGTTAAACAAACTGCCCCTGGCTCTGGTTAAACCAATTATTCAGAATAATTACATGATCAATTTGAAAGCTACTATATAAGCATCTTGAGTGGATTTTAAGTTAAATAGAGGACGGAAAGAATAACACCAACAAAAAGATCTTTCTTGCACAGACTTCTCGATCTGGTTTGTACGTTTTTACTCCTCTATTGTGGCATGCACTTTATTCCCATATTCGGACTGTTTATCAAAAGACTGTACATATGAACTACTATTTATTCTAATTACTACCAATCATGTACAGAGTTCAAGGTGTACCTGAATAAAAAAACAACAATGATGTGCTCGGAGCTTAAACAGACGTGCGTTTGTGCCAAATTCTTGTGTATTTCGTTTTTGTTACCCATCCCCCATCTGGTGTGAATGTTGATGAATGTTACATTTAATACTGTGCACAACGATGATAGCATGCCTACATACCAATTGTTTATCTACTAGGGGGGGGGCGTGGTGCTAAGATTTCAGGAGACCTAAAAGTGACCTGAGCTGTTGGCCGCAACAAACGCAGGCCGTTTGCAGCAACAATACAATGGGTTTTTTTTTTAATTAGCATCATCCCCACATCGGCCTATGTCTTTACTCTAGTCAAACTAAACGCATTCTACACGGTTACCTCACATACCACTAAAATATGAAAATTCGGTCTCATTTACATCGTTGGTCTCATATGTATTACTAGTCTCGTTTGCATTATTCGTCTCATTTTCATTATCGGTCTCATTTGTATTATTGTCTCATTTTTACTATTGTTCCCGTTTGTATTATAAACTTTTCTGTTCCGGGTCAAAGAGTTTACTTTATATTTGATTTTAATTTATATGACGCCACAAAAAAGCCATCGCTAATTAACTAACTTAAATGTTTAATGAGCGCATCATCCTGTAATTGGACGTTTTCGCTAAGTCACCACGGAGAACATGGGGAAGAATATTTCAAAGCCGACGTTCGCCTCTTCGTCTTACGTGAACGGGAAATAAAAAGCTGTTACTTAATGAAGATTAATTGAGGAGCCCATGGCAGCCAGGCAGTTTACAAGTGGGATCTCAAGACAGACCGTGATCACTGTTTCAGCTCGTATCAAGTCAACTAAATGTATCAAGTTATCTTAGAGCAAGACCACGTCAACTATAGTCGTTACTTTTTTTTTTTATAAATAACAGATTGTATGGGGCGAGAGGCTCTATTGAATTTCAGACATCCCAATGAAGAACATCACATACCAATGGAGAAAACCCAATGGAAAACACCACATTCCAATGGCGAACACCATATCCCAATGGCGAACGCCATTTCCCAATGGAGAAAACCACATCACAATGGAGAAAGCCACATCCCAATGGAGAACACCACATCCCAATGGAGAGCGCCACATCCCAATGGAGAACACCACATTCCGATGGAGAACACCACATCCCAATGGAGAAAACCACATCCCAATGGAGAACACCACATCCCAATGGAGAGCGCCACATCCCAATGGAGAAAGCCACATCCCAATGGAGAAAGCCACATCCCAATGGAGAAAACCACATCCCAATGGAGAAAGCCACATCCCAATGGAAAAAACCAAATCCCAATAGAGAGCGCCTCATCCCAATGGAGAAAACCCCATCCCAATGGAGAAAGCCACATCCCAAAGGAGAACACTACATCCCACCACATCCCAATGGAGAACGCCACATCCCAATGGAGAACGCCACATCCCAATGGAGAACACCACATCCCAATGGAGAAAGCCACATCCCAATGGAGAACACCACATCCCAATAGAGAGCGCCACATCCCAATGGAGAAAACCCCATCCCAATGGAGAAAGCCACATCCCAAAGGAGAACACTACATCCCAATGGAGAGCGCCACATCCCAATGGAGAAAGCCACATCCCAATGGAAAAAACCAAATCCCAATAGAGAGCGCCACATCCCAATGGAGAAAACCCCATCCCAATGGAGAAAACCACATCCCAATGGAGAACGCCACATCCCAATGGAGAAAACCACTTCCCAATGGAGAAAACCACATCCCAATGGAGAAAAGCACATCCCAATGGAGAAAACCACTTCCCAATGGAGAATACCACATCCCAATGGAGAACGCCACATCACAATGGAGAAAACCTCATTCCAATGGAGAAAACCACATCCCAATGAAGAGCGACACATCCCGTTGTTATTTGGTCACTTTAATACATGTAATTACAATACTGGGCAAGCAGCTATACAGTAGTTGGATTCGTCGGCGGTCTCAAATATATATATATAAATGAGAATGGAGCAGCCAAATCAAACACAACAGGTGTAAAATAACACATCAGTTAATAATGTCAACTCGACCTGATGTGTTTCATTGAGCTGTCTACCAGCTGGGACCATCTCTGATTCAATGAAAGTGAGTGGAAATAGAAGAAGTAAAGAATATTTTGTGGAATTTTGTTAAGTTTGGGTTTACAAAAAAGAAAGAAAAAAAAAAAGGGGGGGGGGGGTGGTTGTAACTCAAAGATGTGTTGTGGGAGTGTATGGTTCATTTAGTCTCTTAAATAGGAAATGTGTACTTACGTATCTGAAAGAGGCGAGAGGCGATGGTAGATTGGACAATATTTTTTTTTAAGTTAACCACTGCAAAACAAATACACTTGGCTAGTTGTAACGTAACTATTTTTCTCAAAAGTTCAATCTTGTGAAGGCTTACCTGTCCGTGACATTGAAAGTCAATCTACCTGACGGCAGTACGGGGGCCTGTTTATCTCTTTCACCAAATTTCCGTTCGATCAAATTTCCGTCGATCAACTCTCCGGCGACGAAATTTCTTTCAATCAAATTTCCGGATACGAATCAAACCTTCTAAGGTGCTCAAGTGGGGCTTAGGGCAAGAAGGGTTTGGAACCACTGATCTTATTTGACCTACACATCAATGATGATGAGTGTGGTTGACTTGTCTACAGCCGATCTTCGAACTTGTGTTCAAGTATCATAAGCAACATCACTTAACATGCTTTCCAACCTTCGAAGGACACGCCATCCACAGCTACCCCCCGTCCCAGATCATCCTTCCTTTTCTGTTCCATTATGGACCTTCCACTGCCTTAGAGCACCCACCCCCCCCACCCCCCGATAAACCATAAATCACGATATATCTGCTCTAAAGTTTTATTCTGTTATTTGCCATAGTATTTAATAAGTGATTACACTATCCCAAACGAATCTACATTGATTTTATGGTGACGCCTGTGCACTCACTACAGGATGACGCTTATGGACTGACTACATGATGACTCCTCTTCACTGACGCAATGATGATTCCGCTTTACTGATTCAAAGTTGACTTTCCTTAACAATCATCTCTCTTGTTTGACTGAACACTGTTGCGACTATAATACTATTTCATTTTGTATTGCATTGTTGCGACTATAATACTATTTCATTTTGTATTGCCATCGACCAAATAATTATCTATTACTCGCAGTTTTATTCATTCCGAATTTGACGACACAAAGAGTCATAACAAGAAAATTGATTATTGATTTGTTGTTCATTTGTTATACAATAGATTTTCTCCAGACGTAATTCTAGTGACTCTGTGACTGTAATGTGACATTTGACTGCTTGAATTTTTGAGTGAAAGGAATCAGAGAACAAGATTCACTCCGCTTGATAAAAGCATGATTGGATGCTTCGGAAATATCTTTTGATGATGCACATACTTGATTTTACTGTAAATCACAGCTTAGATCTGTAACATCACAGCTTAGATCTGTAATATCCCAGCTTAGATCTGTGAGATCACAGCTCAGCTCTGTAACATCACATATTAGCTCTGTAACTCACAACTTAGATCTGTAACATCAAAGCTTAGATCTGTAACATCACAGCTTAGATCTGTAACATCACAGCTTAGATCTGTAACATTACAGCTTATATCTGTAACATCACAGCTTAGATCTGTAACATCACTGCTTAGATCTGTAACATCACAGCTTAGATATGTATCATCACAGCTTAGATCTATAACAGCCCAGCATAAATCTGTAATAGCACAGCATAGTTCTGTAACATCCCAGCTCAGATCTGTAACAACACAACATAGTTATTTAACATCACAGCTTCGGCTGCTATTCAACAACTGAAAATTACCCATTAATAGGACAGGAGGTGATGTCCGAAGACAGGGGACATCATTTAAGACTTAGGACTAATTTAAAACATAGGGCACCATTTAGGACATAGGACATATAACAAGACCGGGGAATCCATTGTAAGACATAATACATTTATAGCATACACCAGTATATGAATTGTCTAGTCTACATACGATAACAACATGCAGTGTATTCGTTGATTATTGTGCATGTGTAGCATTAGTTGTGTGTGTTTGTCTTGGCTATTTTCGGATTATTTCTGACGATAATTGGAGCAATACGGAATGGTCTATTGGAAAATAACAAGAAGAATATATATAAGAATGAGCTACGCTGACATCACGCCAAAGAACCGATAAGATTTAATTACGTTCGGATTCCTAAACACAATCAGAGTTTTTTTTTCTATTATTTTACGGAAATCGAAAAATTTAAACGTGCAAAAATATTTTAATCCGCTTTTATTTGAGTAAAAGTTTAATTATAATTATTATAAATTACAAATACATTTAAAGTATCATTAAAGGAAATATCTTAAGCATTTTATCCGAATGTAAAAGTTATTAAAAAAATTATTAATCAAAATAGTATGATCTAAGACATGCATCTCAATTAAATTTATATGAAAAACCCAAACATCTGTTATTCTTAGTTCGTTGTTAAAAACGCGAAATAAAAATTAAATTAATTTGATTTAATAATTACGTAAATGACGTCATAGCGAGATTGCCTATTATAGCCATAGCTCTACTTTTCTTTGATTTTATAACCATGCGTAACAAAACTGATAATGCATTTTCCCCTTCTTAAAAGTGCAACTAATAAAAATAATAAATGGCTTTTTAATTTGCTTAAATTTTCTAAAATTAAATACAAATTGTGCTTTCTATTTTTAACATTTAATAAGTTTTTACTTTTTGTACTTTCTAAAAAAAATTATGAAAGTTATAAAGTAGTGAACAACGTAACCTTTACATAGACTTTTAATATGCCGTTTAATGCCATCAGTGCAGCGAAACTACATATCCACATAGCATTCACTAATGCACTTATCACTCCACCAAATAAGAACAACGCATCTGAAATAGAAAAAAAAAAGACTGACAGACAGACAGACTGACTAACAGACGGACAGACGGACGGACGGATAGACAGATTAGACACTAAGATAAATAGATGGATATTAAGATAGATAGATGGATACTAAGATAGATAGATGGATACTGAGATAGATAGATGGATACTGAGATAGATAGAAGGATACTGAGATAGATAGATGGATAGTGAGATAGATAGAAGGATACTGAGATAGATAGAAGGATACTGAAATAGACAGATGGATATTGAGATAGATAGATGGATACTGAAATAGATAGAAGGATACTAAGATATATAGATTGATACTAATATAGATATATGGATACTGAGATAGATAGATGGATACTGAGATAGATCGATGGATACTAAGATAGATAGATACTAAGATAGATAGATAATAAGATAGATAGATAATAAGATAGATAGATAGATAGATAGATAGATAGATAGATAGATAGATAGATAGATAGATAGATAGATAGATAGATAGATAGATAGATAGATAGATAGATAGATAGATAGATAGATAGATAGATAGAT